>JBCAUA010357950.1:0-18673 GCA_038406235.1 Peronia verruculata | reverse complement strand
TGCTGATCATGCAAATTATCAAAGTAAGTGTTCTAAAATGACTTTCCTCGTCCTATAAATAGCGCAATTTTGCTTTCCTTCTGCTACTAATAGCTCAGTTGTCGACTATATGTCATAGTAAAGGTCAATACACTCTTGTTTGCACTCACAAATGATATAAGGGACACACAGAGGCCTTCAAGAACCTGAAAGTGGCTCTTATAAAGATGGGGAGTAGGGAGCATAATTCGATAAAAGATACACTCAGAGAGCTAAAAAAACGGCAACAAGAGACACAGACACCCTTTTTTTTTTTTTTTTTTCTTCTATCTCCTCTTTTGTTTTGAAACTGATTCAAACCAAATGATATGCATCATGTCACCACAAAACCCCAAAAGTTACGCATGCGTGTTAAATTCGGTTAGTAAGTTTTAGAGGAAATTTGAATTTTCGCTATATGGCATTTTCAAAAATTTATAGAAAATTTTGTATTGCATGGAACACAGTAAAAATATGGAACCTTTTAGATATTATATCAAAAAATATGTTCACCAAGTTTTGTCAACTTTTGTTGAAATTTGGCGGAGGAGATAGATTTTAAAATTAGTCCATTTAGGGACGCCAAAATCCAAGATGGCGGCGCTGCCATGGCAACCATATGGAGAAGTTGATTTTTTTCCATTGTTTTCCTCTAATTTGAATACGATGGAAAAGGTGAAAATAACCTAACTTTAATAATATGATATAAAAAAAAATCACCTCCAAGACTTTCACAATGTAGCATCTGAAACACCAGTAACAAATACTGGGGCACCTCAAGGCTGTGCACTGTCTCCTTTATTATTCACCATTTACACAAATGTCTGTATGATTAATCTGCGATCTTTTGAGTTCATTAAATATGTTGATGATTCGACCATTCAAGGTCTGATTTCTGATAATGACCATCTCTACAAATCAGCTGTAAATTATTTTATTGGCTGGTGTGAGGATCGCTTCTTGCTTTTGAATGTCAAGAAAATGAGCTGATAAATATAGATTTCAGAACAAAAAAGACCCCTCTCCAACCACTCGAAATAGAATATGAGACAGTTGAATTAATGAACAGCTATAAATATCTTGGCATTACAATTGACGACAAACTGGGTTGACACTCTCACACTTCGCTTGCCATCTTATGTAATTTCAATGAAAAAAATGAATAAGGGAATGTATTTTTTATGGAAGCTGAAAGAATTTCATGTAGATTACAAAATTAGTCATTGTTTTTAAGTCTGTTATAGAAAGTATGTTATTGTACAGCCTGTGTTACTGGGGCGGAAACTGCAAACAACAAGATCAAAAGAAGGTTGACAACATTATTAAAATGGCAATTAAGATCTCACATGCCATGCACAACACCTTCAACACACTCTGCATGATGAACTGTCTAAATAAGATCCACAAAATATTACATGACCCCTCACATCCCCTCTCATCACAAATAGTAAGATCTCAACGCATCAGTCGCATTGTATACATTAAAACAAGAAAACTGAATAAAAACAGCCGTCTGTAGTGAGAATGCTGTTATATAAATATAAATTAAAATATTATTGCTATTGTTAATGGTACATTTACCATCTTATGTAAGCATGGTGTGGTTTCATTTTAGAATGCTGGAACTTTTTATGTGTGGTTGTATGTATGTGCAAGAGGATGATATGCATCTGAATGTATGATTACTAATATATTTAACATTATGCATAATTTTTACGATATATTATGATTTTGAACCTAGCTCGTTTTTACATTATGCAAAAAATTTATACTTATGTGGAAAATAAAGTTATCTTATCTTATCACATGATTTCAGTCCAGATTGGCACACTGAGTGTAATGTGGTAGCTCTCTCAACATTTTATATCCCATACCATAACCTCTATCAATCAAAAACTTTAAAATTTTTTAAATGACATTGTGTTTGCAATACTTTCCACACACTTGTGTTGAAACAGATAAATTTGACTTTTCATATGGGTTTTTACTACTATTTGCCAAATCTATTTTTGCTATTATATGTTGTTTATTTATTTATTTTTTTAAAAATGTTTTCCATAGCTGAAAAATATCAGAATGATTATGGGAAAATTGCTGTGGATATCTCTAAAGAGACTGACGACAACCTAACATTTTTCTTTTTCCTAAAGAAACACCCAGAAATCGACGACGCTCTTCAAGACACCAGCAGAATGAAAGATCAGCACCAGTTGACACAAGATACTCTGGAGAAGGGGTGAGAGGCATTTTTCATTTGAGTCTATCTACTGTTTTTGTAACAGTGTGAATATTTGATGGTCCAATTTTATGGTAGGGAAAGCATCAATGTTTTCACTTATTTATGAAAATTAAATTTACAATAAAACATTTACAAATCACTGCATTTTATTTTCTCTCTCTCTTCAGTCAAGTAATGTGGAGGGAAAACAAGATACAAACTCTTCTGCTGCAGTTATACCAAGTACATCTGTACCAGTGGGTGAGCACTTTCTCAAGAGTGATGACAGTGAACATGAAACTTCTTCAAGACCTAAGACTAGATCACGGCAAAGAAACTTGAAACAAAATGGAGCGAACTACATGTTCTCGAAGACTTTAAGACATCAGCGGGTCAACTGGGCAGCTGAGAAGATCCCAGAAAGTGAGGATGAAAATGTCTCTCAGCCTGCAATTGTAGGAGTTGAGAAGACCAACTTTCTTTTTGATAATGGTAATGGTAGTGAAAAACAGGTGGATCAGGCAAAATGTGAAGAAATTAGTAAAGTTCATCAAGATATTGATGACACGAATGAGCGCAAAACAGAGAACCTGGAAACCAAAAGAAATACACGTTTCAACGGAGCAGGAGGAAGCCGGACAAAGCATACGAACAGTTCTGACCAGATCAGAAATCTTGGAGAAAATGGTCATAATCCTGAAGAAGCTGACCATAATAAACAAGCTGAAGGCGGAAGTCACAAAGTCCATACTGATGAACTGATGCGATATTTGGAGGAAGGATCCTGTGGTGCAAGATGGGATCAAGGACATGCTACAACTGACACTATTGGTGTTGAAAATGTTAGAATGAAAAATTCGTCAGTGAAAATTGATGGTGATCAAGAAAACTTGTCTACAACTAGTGTAAAAGGGAAAAACAAAACTTCGGAGGTACCAGAGAACACTGGAGCAGATGGTGAAAGAGACAAATCATCTGTAATTCCTGCAAGCTCATCCTTGCCATTATCACCTAAGAAATCCAATGTACTCTCAAAGGATCAGATCAAATCTAATGCAGCGTTTAAGGGAGAACAAGTTGCCAAGTGCCATCCAATGAAGGAGAATGATCCTCAGTTCATTGTCTCAAATCTGTTTGGCTTACCACAATCAAGTAATGAAAGCAACAAACTTGGACAAAATAGTTTAACGCCAGAATCAGACAGAGCAAGCATATCATCTACACAACAGTTGATGAAACCCAAGCCACCAGTTTCAAGGACTTACTCTAAGGAAATGCAAAATTCATTTAGAAATGAACATGTCAAGAACTGGGCAGGCACTTTACCACAGCCAAATCTGAATGGACCTGACAATGTAGCATGTTTGCGAGGCTTGACAACAAAGGAGAAAATCAATACAAAAAAGAGAGCAAACAAATCTAACTCACAAATATCTGCTAGTATAGTGGGCTTAGCCAAGCCTTTTCATGGACCAATTGCTGATAAGTCTGATGGCCACAACAGTGAAGAATTCAAAAAACAGTCAGAGCCATTTCAGTTTGAACAGCCTGTCACCCCTCTGCCAAAAAGGAAATGCATTTTTAAAAGTCGTCAGCAGCAGCCTGACAGCAGCGACGCTACACATGATCATGAAATTATTCAGAAAACACTATCTGATGAAGACCCGTATGAGTTTAAGGGAGGGCAGACACCAGTCAAACCAAAGAAGAACCATACTAGTCAGAAAAACAGATCTAGAAACACAAACAACAGAAATAATAAAAAGCTAAGTTCATTAGAGGCACAGATTACTCCCACAGAATTGAATAAGCATGTTGAACCACTTTCAGGTGAAACTGACAGAAAAAGTAAAGAGGATTCAAATAATCATTTGACTTCTCTAGAAAATGAGAAAAGATCAGACATGTCGGTAGTCTCCAAAGTTCCCCATAAGACTGGATCTTTTACTAAACAAATGAAAAAGAAGACTGTACATTTTGCAGCAAGTGATCCACAAGATGGATGTATGAATATTTCAGAGAATCTTCTTGAGTTGATGGACATTTCTGAGAAATCAACATCCAATCAGAAGATGAAAGAAAAAGGAAAACAGATAACCAATGCCACAGTTGAAAGTAATGTCACTGAAGTTGAGAGTATTGAAAATGTAAATGAGAGTATTGCTAATGAAAATGAAAGTTCAGTTCCTTGTGCAAAAATTCCAGATGTCGAGAACATGGAAACTAAACTGGAACAACGCTTAAGTTCGGATGACAGTCAAAAAAATCTTACTGAAAATACATGTAGGAAAAACAATCAAATAGAGCAGCAGGGTTTGCAAATTAAGATTCAGTCTAAGACTACAGACAACAAAAGACCAATTGCTAGGCGGAAGCGAAGGCAAAAGTCAGGGGATGGTGAGACATTTTCACAAAAGTCTGGCAGGGAAATGGTGAAGCTCATTCATAAAATTACCGAAGCTGAGGATTATGACCTCATGTTTAGCACCCAAGAGGCTGAAAGGAAAATTGAACAGGAGTATTTAAAGCAGCAAAACTTGGAAAATGCATTTGGATTTGAGTCTCCGGAAGATCACACAGGTAAAGACAGCCCACACAACAATTTGAGAGATGGTTGTGGCACTGCAATGTCTTCAGAAATTACTGAGGAAGGTGATCGAGGAATTGATAAAATAGGAACAATGAATCCAGGGCAGTTAGATCAGCATCTGAGTCTGCATGAAAGTAGTGTCATAGGCAAAGATGTGGTAAGCCAGGAAATGACCCTGCCAGCCCCTGACACAGAAATTGCTCTCTCAGTAAATAACAATTGCATAGAACAAGAAGTTGTCAAGAACAATCTTGTTGCATGCAGAGATGCCCAGGAATTCATGAATTCAGAAAATAATGTTTTGAAAAAGCCAGAGTTTGGAAAAGCAAATGACACAACTCCATCTTTTAAAAGTCCAGCTGTGCTCAGGCAGAGGACACAGGTTTTGGAAACTGCATCATACACACCCACACATAGGGCAAAATTTCTGAATTTTCCACGACCCAATTTCAATGAAATGATTCAAGTATCTCCAGTTGGCAAAGGCATTATGGCAATCAGCAGTTCAAGCACTGCTGGTCCTGTAGACATTGTTCCTGAAACTCCTGAACTGACAACTCCCATACCACATAAGCCAGAAATACCTTACAGTTCTTTTAAGTCTGTCTATAAAACTAGGAATAAAGAGGATATAAAAATGACTGCATTAGCTTCTGCAGCTAGTAAACCTCCGATGACATATCATCAGCTTACAGAAACTTGTCGAGATATTGGCACTGTTGGAGAGAATGAAGAAAAAATTAAAAATGCTCTTGAAGCTAAAAGTTCTCTATCTTGTTCACATATTCCAGATAGTTATGCCTATTGCTCTAAAACACCAAGCACTGTTATTTCTCCCACAGGGCTAAATGATGCTAGATGCAGTTTTGTAGATACAGAATGCCCTGAAGCATTGCCACACACTCCACATCTTTCTTTAAAGTCTAAGGACACTTTTAACTCAGCCACCAACTTGCTATCCAGGGCAAACACAGGTTTTGACAAGAAACACATCAATCAGGAAGTTGTTCTAGCCCCTGATACTTGTGTTGACAATTTGGAGATCATTTCTATTGCTACTGTAACACATGAATCAGATACAGTTATTCTGGAAACGATGGATTTTGATGAGGAGAGACATGGAAATAACCAGAAAGAAACCAAGGTCTGTGACAAATTATTAGGTGAACCACAACAAACTGTTCTACCTGATGATACATCGATCTCAGAAACAGAACCAGTACCTGATAATGTTGCTGGTCCCACAGATATGATAAGGAAGAATGATATATCAGAAGACTGCATTGAAATGTCTCAATCAGAGACAGGGACTGTAGCAGATTCAATCAACACAAATACCTATATTTTGATAAACTCTGAAGCATCCCAGAAAGGCAAAGATGGTACATCTCAGGCCAAAACTCCTCATGAAAGAACTCAAGAAACACTTTCAGAATCATCAAGTCAAAGCCAGTCCATTCTGCAGCCAAAAGGTGTAGAAACTTTCAAGTCACCAATGTATAAACATTCAAGATCTGGTAAAACATCCAGCCCTTATACCACAATTAATGAACAACAAAAGAATTCAAATGCTGTGTCCCTGCCATCTGCATCAACAGGCATTTCACTTAGACACAAATCTGTAAAAATTGAGGAAAGTTTGACAAATACACGTTCAAAGTCTCACAATGACATCAGTAGAAATAGCAACCAAGTACAAACATGTCGCAAACGCAAGTCTGTGGGTGATGAGTTGATCTCACATCAGCAAAAGACTCCTGTCTCCAAAATTACAGATGACAAACCTGTCAGCAGTGCTCCAAGCAGATTTAACTTCTCTGACAGCGAAGATGATGATGTTCTTATAGTCCGCAGATCAAAGAGAAAATGTCTATCTCTTGATGGAAGCCCCCTTAGGCCTGTTGTGTTTGGCCCAAAGCAGAATGATCCACAAAAGCTCATTACCTCCAAAGAAAACACTACAGTAGAGCAACAAATAGATGTGGAGATGCTTGGAGAAACTGAGGCCCTTGAAGCTTTGGACAAATGGACAGAGCCAGATGCAGAGAATGATGTCAGTGATGAATCAGGAAAAGAGATGGGAGGAAAATGTGATGAGGAAGGCCATGTTGCTGATGTTTATAGTGAAAGGAAAAGCATTGATGTCAAAGAGTTTTCTGGAGCAAGTGAAAACAAAGTAAATGAAAGTATTCCACCCACTGATCAGTTTATCGAAGTTACACCAGTGGGAAAAGTGAAATACATTGACTCATCAGGCAAATATGTGATAGACATGAATGATCAAGGGTCTCTGAGCGAAGATGAAAATGTTCAACTTGTCTCTCTCAATCCGTCCTCTCAGAGGTGCTTGTTTTTAGATGCACAAGACCAGTCCTTTCCTCATATCTCAGGTGTTGAGTCTGAGCAAGGTGCACCTCACCTGGAGAAACATTTGTTAGCACTGGATCAAAATTGTAAGCAACAGAGAAAAAGCCCAGATCAAGCAAACATGACAAAGAAAGCAAAGGATGTTGTCACAAATGATGATAGTGTGGATCCTCAGGATGACAATACACATGAGGAATCAAACAAGCAAAATTCAGATAAGCGTATGACATCAAGTGATGGAACCAGTGTAACTGAGAAGCGTACAACTCGAGGACTGGCTAAGAAGCATGCGTGTATTAATTTGGAGTTGCTTCCTAAGCATCCAAGGGCATTTTTGTCACCAGCATCTAAGGCAGTCATTCTGGCCTCTTCCTCCAAGTCTGGAGTCAACAAAAGCACACCAAGGAAAGAAAACAACACAGTGGATATCATAGATATTACTGCACAAAGTGAAGATGATCTCAAGAGCGGAGTAAAAATGGATTCAACAAACCAGTATGAAAGAACTGTTGATGATTGTGCTAAAAGTTCTAAAGCCCCAAGAGAGCAGGAGTTTCAGGGCATAGAAGAGGACAGAAAAGAGATTAGTGAAAAAAAATCGAAACACAGAAAACAAATGGATAATAAAAGGAAGAAAAAGGCCAAAAAGGCGCAGTTTGGACAAAGTAGTCATCAGTATTATGAATATGAAAAGAGACAACTTGAAAAACAGCTGTTTGGTCAAAAAGCAGAAATTCAGGAGATAAGCACAGCAGACTCTTCAAGAGGGACAGAGACAGATGCTCATGGAATTCAGTGCAGTGATGTCCCTGAAACCGAACAACCAGAATGTTTGGCTGATGACAAGAATAAGACAGACAAAGCAGAGGACTTGACCGTATCATTTGAGTTAGAACTGTCTGATCTATCTGACTTTGAAAGTGAAGAGGAGGAGGATGAGAATAGAGAAAAACATCTGAAAGAAAGCAAGCAGTTGGAAATGTTGCAATGTGAAAAAAACATAGGAATGACATCAAGGAATGATGATGAAATTGAGGCAAATGATCACAAGGCAACCAGATCATCACCTTTAACAAGTTCACCAGTGACAACTGAAGTTTTCATGGAGGATGATCAGGTGAATAGCTCCTTCAAGATTGGTATTCAACGATAGAGCTCTAACTTAATTTTTAGAAATATATAAATATTTCTTTTTATTTAAAGTTAATTATACAAAACTGGAATTGTATTAAACAATAGAAAATATACTGTCACTCTGACTCTGAAATCATTTATCAAAAACCTGTCAGATCTATTCAAACATCGTTTCTCGTGATGTATGGACATGGTAGGAAAATCAAACTTACCAGTCTTATCAAAAGTTATCAGAAACAATAATAGAAGTTGGTCCGCTTACTACCTAAGTTTTTATTTATTTATCTATTTTTTGGTTAATTTATGTACATATTGCTTATTTATTTATTTTTATCCAGTCTGGAAAAACTGTCCTCGATGAAGATGTCATAATGCAGGAGGATGAAGATGATGAGGAAGAGATCTGCAGGAATAGAAGGAAGAGAATCAAGCGCCAACAGATTACGAGTGATTCGGACTCAGCTAGTGATGGTAGATCATTCTATAATACTTTGATGTCATTAATGTCACTTGTCAGCAATGTTAGAATATACAGGTGCTCTCAATTTTTCACCTTCACCTGTCCTTGACTTTTTTTTCCCATGCCACAGGGGAGCTTTTGGAATTGAGGCCACCCCTGTCTTTCATTGCTCTTTGAAAATCAATAAATATTTCATTCCTGTCCATCCTTGGATTTTTTTTCCCCTTCTCTTTCTTTGTCTTCCACATCTGAGGCTGCTTTTGATGTGCTGTGTAAGCTAATTTTTGCAAGGCCTGACTGAATCATCTGAAATTTCATTTCTTCATTATAGTATAAAGATTTCTGTGACATCAAAAGCTCCCGGATCAGTAATTCAATGCAGAATAAATTTCTCCCATTAATTTCTCTCAAAAGTATATTTTTGCATAAACTTGTCACAGGTACATTTGGTATTGTTGTTTATGATTTTATAGCTCATGTTTTACGGTCATCACTAAATACTGCAATGTACCAATTTATAGCACAGTTCTTCAAAATCTGAAGTATTTTATGTACACTTGCTTAACAGATAAGCTATTTTATTAGCTTATTGTTTGAGTCACATAAAAGTGCCACTCAGTAGTTTTACAACAAATATTGATCTTCTTTATTTGTAAGTCAGTGCTACTATTATCCAGCATATAGTGTTTAAACACTTCAGTATTCCAATTTCAGTCTTTCTGAAATTCATCGAAATGCTTGATCAGCACCATGATTTCACTGTCAACAGGTGATCCTGAACCAAATACCAATGTTACCTCATCCAGTGCCTATTCATCACAGAGTGAGACTCTCACCACACAAGTAAGCCATATCCATGGAACCCTGAGATTCACACTGCCAAAAGTTTATCATTAAGCATATATCACATATTGTTTAAGTATTAGTATGAAATTGCAGTTAAGTTAGTCACCAGTTAAGATATCAAGTCTGATGTTCTGTATGAAAGTTATCTAAAAAGATATATTCTATAATCAGCATAACTTTTTTAGTTTGAAGATCAGTATATATATGATTTAAAAAAAAAACTTGTGAAATTTTGAGAAGGAAATTTTGGTCTGAATTATATTAATAATCATTTGCAATATGCATTAATTTCTATAAGCTGGGTGACCTTTAATTTATAGAAAAATACCTTTTCTCCGTTCTGACAAACTCTAATTTTATTTTGCTTTTAACCTTTTAAGTCCCCAAAAAGCTGTGAAAACAAATTGATAATGTAGTGTTAATCCTGCAACATAGTCTCACGGACATTGACTGCTCTTAATATTTTCTTAGCTTCCTGTCATTTAAGCCATGTCTGATCATGGATTATGTATCTTGCTTTGGGCTGGAGAGGGTTAAAAAAAAACAACTGTTCTTCTAAATTTTACTTATGATAGGTAATTATTGTGTATTCACACTCACTTTTTCTTTTTTCTTTTTTGGTCACATTTTCTCAGCAACAAGAAGTTTTAGAAGGTGACGTTGCCAAACTACACAAAGAGATTCAAGAATTTGAAGCTCAGCTTGGCAAGGACAACACAAGTATGTCTGTTGTAACTGATCTAGGTTGGCTGAATGTAGGAACACAAGTCTTTACCTATCTTATGCTCTTGTTTGTTTCTGTAACCAAAATTATCTGTATGGCCACAAGTTTCATGTCTCCCCGTTACTCTGTTTACCTAAAACATACACCTATTTTTTTGTAAATTTTGCAAGTGGGAAAAAATTATTGAGTCCCTAGATCAAGATCACTCTAAATATCCTGGTAGATGAAATATTCTTCATGGTTCAATTTGAGTACCAACAGGAGGTTGTGATTGGTTTTTATTTTCAATATTTGTGATTTGCATGTATTTTTGCACAGTGAATTAAGATGATGTTTGTTTTGTTCTGGTTTCAGGTGATAAAGACAGAATTCTCTCAGATGTGTTTGTTATAGATGAGAGCCCTACGACTGTGAAATCTCTTCCTGTTCCTGATGAGGTTGATGAAGAGGATAGTGATGATCTTTTTGTCAGTTCATCACCATCTCCTGCCCAGCATCTGTTACCTCAGAAAACTGCACCAAAGAAATTTGCTGCTTCTCGCTCAAAGAAAGATGTAGATCAGCTTATGAAACAGTTCCAGTCCCCAGGGGGTTCTGTTCGTACGAAAAAATCACTGGATTTTACAATGAGCAACTCATTATACAAGGCAACAAGTGACGGGAGAAAAACCGAATCTGTAGTACAGAGTGGTGAATATGAAGATGGAAATGATGACAGTAAATCAAAAATGCTAGGGAAACACTCAGGAAATGCATCTTCCCAATCATCCATTGGGAGACTTGTTGATGGAGATTTAAGTGTTATCAACCAAACCGAGTTGCGACCGGCCAGTCCTGTTCTGTTGTCTCAGAAAAGTTGTCCTTCCCAGCTGTCTCAAGGAAGAGGAAAGAAAGAAACTGCAGACACCAAATCTGGCAGAAGAGTGAAAGAGAAGAAGTCTGCGCGAGAGCTGTGTTTTGTAGCCTCTGGCATGGGAAGAGAGGAAAATGTGAGCATGTCAATGACTTTTGTAATATTTGTCTTACTAGAACAAAACCAAAATTACTATATTGTGGTGTCATCCTACTGCTTTACAATCTCCTTGCAACTGAAACCTGCAAGTTGCTTTTTCTTTCAAAACGTAATAGGCCAAATTAAATTTTTTCTTCCAGATTAAGTCAACAGGAATAATTATGACTGTTTTAAAATGCATTGTGCACATACTATTTCAAATTATTATGCAATTAATAATATATTGGCCATTTAAGATCATGACAAAGCCATCTTATAGACATGATATAAATATGAATACATGTATGTATTGATGCTAATTTTGTGCCTGATAATATCTAAACAATAGTATGGTTGGTACACATGTTGGTATACATTTCTCCAGTTGATGGTGCTGAAGCTGGTAGAGAGGCATGGAGTTAAGTACACATCCAAGTTCACAGCAGATGCCACACATGTGATTATGAAGCCAGGTATGTTCTTTTCAGTTTGGTATTTCTCTCTCTCTCTCACATACACACACATACTCATACCATCTTTGCATTAATCAATGATCAGGAATGTCAAGACCATAGCAAGACAACATTGTTATGAGAAATATTTCATACTTTGAATTGAAGATAAGAAACTGAGTCAATTGTTTTATGAGGAATATTCAAAACACAAAGTAATGCACAGTATATTTGAAATCATGGGGCAATCTGACTAAGTGTGATAGTGATAAGAACTGATTATTTTGTCATGGCTATGTGTGATGTATTTCGAGCTTTATATTTTTCATCTCTCCTGGTTTACTTAACATGATATGAAAAATAAATCTGAACATTCACAAATGTTAGTGGGACTTACTACACTAGAAAGTACAATACCAAGTGATGCATTTTAAAATTAAATCCATATATTTTACTTGGCGTTTTGTTTTCAGTGTGATTTTCTCATTCTTTCACTTTCTTTGTCCTGCATAAGTTGCTGGCTATGATCGGGTGTGTGACAGAACTCTAAAGTTTTTCCAAGGTGTTGCTCACAAATGTTGGATTCTTACATTCGGCTGGGTAGAAGACTCACTGAAAGCAAATCATATTTTACCAGAGGTAAGATGTGTTTCTGTTTAGGAATTTTTGATTTGTTGATTTATGAGGAAGTAACATAGCTTTTGAACAGTAATGAATACAGTGGAATACGGATGAGTCGATGCTAGTGGGGGATGACTCACCCATATGTCACTAACGACGATAAAACTAAAAGTACACACTACTAATTCTTTGGAATGACATAGTGTCAGGCATTATAATGGTTAGTTCCCCTATGCATTCTTTCATCGAGCATCAAATTTGATCTCTTCCATTCCTTTTCAGTGAGATCGACTTAGCCTTGTGTTGAGTTTAATGTAACACATGTATTATTATCGACGCTTGTTATCATCGGCTGTTCAAGTTTCACTGTCATGTAAATTGACAATGTCCACCGCTCCCAACTCTGCCTCCTGAATAATCATTTTCAACTCAAAATGATCGCCGCTGCACGCAGCTTTGTGATGCAGCTTTGTCCATGGGATGGAAGCAGTCAGTGGTGTTGGTTATGAAGTCAAGAAGATGGCCTAGTGAGTTGTTCCATCAGGAAAGAAGATTATTCTGAGTCCTGAGGACTAAGTGAAATTTGTGATAGAGAAAAATACAGAGATAGCACTCATGCTTTCACATGATCCAGAAATTGAGGGTGTTGTCATAGAAGTGGATGAGAATTGTGATGGAGTTACATTCAGATCAAAAAGATTCATTCTGTAGATGCTGATTCTGAGGCAGTCGTCCATTATGCCAATTTCGTATGTCACTAATACTAGTAATAGACTGAATGACACAGCTTTGGAGAAAAAAAGCTGTAATGACAGGCACATCTCTATCAGACACAGTATGAAGACTGACAAAGAAAAATATTACATGCGTGCTGTTTTCTATCATCATGCCCATGACATTGGCCAAGCACTTGAGTATCTCAGGCAAAGTGATGTGAGAGTAAAGTTTCAGTTTAAAGACTTTTACAGATCAGTATCATTTGCTTTCCAGAGATAACATGTTATGGTGACAAAGTCTTTACTGTCTCTGGCATTTTCACAATGGCAGAGGTCCATTTTCAGTTGGTGAAATCAATGAAATGAGAGGAGTTTACAAATGCATTGAGTTTTGCTTTAAAAAGGCACTGAATAATTGTCAAAATAATTGTCAATTGTTTCTGTATCTAGTAGATTAATGAGATTTCTATTAGTATGAAATTTGATCGCTTTAAGAAGCCTAGTATTTTATGTCACGACCATCCGAAATATAGTTTATGGCTATATTTGCATAATATATGGAATACTTAAAATTTCCTCGTTGGCAATTGTTTCATTTGATGTTAATAGGTTTCTATCAATCTTAGTACTTCATATAAGGAATCTTGAAGCAATGAATGGTTGATTTATCCATAGAAAATCATGTTCACAGGCATTTATTCAGAGGCATCAGTCTGTCACAAAATGAATGTCAGTCCATCACACTCACCAAATGCTAAACCAAACGAAGGCAAATCAGTCAACTGTTATGAATTTGCTATTTATATGTAGTCCAACCACTCATACTTAGAGATGAACTTAGCTTTTCAAACTTCAGAGCAATTGGGCTCTATCTTCAGGTGCCAAAAAGGTCAGGTTGACACAATGTCAATCCGTCACACAATCTTCTTGAAACCATAACTCCACTACTCTATGGAATTCCGTCAATTGTACTGGATTACAGGTCTATATAAGATACTTCATCACAGCAAATTTGTATTCTACATCATGATTGGTGTCAAAAGATATGAGTGGTTGAAAGGCCAAAAATATTCTGAAATGTCAGTCCGTCACATATGGAATTGCCCAACTCTGAACTGATTAGCTTGCCACATTGTGTAGTAGAGGTAAGGTTAAGCATTTATTTTTGTTTGCAAATGAACCCTGTTGTCCTTGTTATGTCCCCAGGAGAATTATGAAATTCTGGGAGATACCTCTGGTGGAGAATTTACCAATGGACCAAAGAAATCAAGATTATCTGATAGCAATTTCTTTGCAGACTTTGCTTTTGCCTGTGTTGGAAACAGCACTGAAATGCCTAAAGGTTGTTAAATTTTATAGTATAGTATTGTGGTGGGTGTTGTTGAGGTGTTGAATTGATCTTTACATATAACATTTGCCTTGGTAGAATTGGGACACTTAAGAAAATATATATCTTTTTTTTTTTAATAGTAGCCTCCAGGCAAAATCTTGGAAAGTGTTGTAAGGTGTAGGAAAATCAAAAGCTCATTCGCTGTTGTAGGCATTAAATTGTTAGTTTTCATTATTAGCTTTATAATAACACCTTGAAAGGAGAAGACAAAACACGGCACAAAACAGAAATAATTGTTAAGTTTACTTTAAATAGTACAGCGTTCTGAATGACTCTGTGTGTGCAGCATATGTGACAGCTATATCATTTCTCAAGAAGGATTTGTATTGTTGACAATTTGTTCCAAAATGTCCTGATGCTCCTGCGAAACATGTACTTGTACACATATACACATAGCCAGTGTTCTCCCTTTAAACAGTGTGTCCAGAATACCTTGTCCTCGGCTTCCTCTCTGGAATGTAACCAGCATAACTAAGCTAGATAAACTTCATTCCTATCATAAGTTGATGAAAGATGCTATACTTGTATTATGTATTCACATGCATGTTAGCGATCATGAGTAGCATCAGAACCGGAAGACTCTAAAAAAAGAACTGCTGCCACTTGAGAGATGTATCACCGATGGAAGTGGATAGGTGGACCCCGGGTATATTTATATATCATCTGTAATTATTCATCATCAATGATCAATGCACACCATCTATAATTAGCTCATCGGACCTACATGTTAGCGTTAGGGTGAACCGTCAACCCGCTTGTCGGACCTAAATGTTAGCATTAGGGTGGACTTGCGCTGGTCGAGGGTCCCAGCAGGTTGAGCCAGAGGGGGTGTTCTAGGTCTCTACGACAACCGAGAATGTAAAGAAAAATGAATAGTGCGTCGCCCGGGGTCCACCTATCGTCTACCATCACCGATGGCAGAAATTATTTCTGTGACAATTTCAATTAGTCCTTGCATATAACGAAAATCCATTTCTTTTGGAATAATTTAATTGTTTGTGAAGTGGGTGCATATTGACGATTGAGTGTATGTATATGTTCTTCCCATAGAAACTTTGTATGACTTGCTGACTGCCTGTGGAGCTGTCGTTGTCGATCATCCCATTGGTCTTCTGAGCCAGCAGTGCAGACACAAGATTGTTGTGCGTTGTTCAGATGCTGAAGATGAACCCACATCTGTAGAATTGGATATGTTCAATGGTAAGATAGTAATGCTGTCTATGTGCATACCTCTAGAATGGGATATCAGCAAATAAAGAGACTTAAAATTGTCTCATATTGCATCCAATTTGTCGCCTACTGATGTCAGTAACGGGCTATGAACAGGTTATGCTGGCCTTCAAGAAGATTGTATTGCTTGCAAACGTGTTGCAGACACGATTTTTCCCCTAGCCTTGTTGCAGTTGCAGCTGCAGTTTTTCACCCTGTCACAATTTTCTTGCAAATTTTGCCCATTCTCTTCTGGGGGGCAGCAAATTTATTAAATAATAATGCGACCAGTCCTCTAGTGATCATAAGTAGTGTCCTCGTTTAAATCGCCAACCTTTTATTTTTTGGTTTTCTCAAGAATTTGTGATGTAGGAGAGGGATAGATTTAGATTGTGTGATGTATATATTTACTTGTTCAGTAAAAGATCTTCGACAATGGGTTGATTCTTCTATAAAAAGAACAATCAGTCCAAGCATTAGACAAGTTAATTCCCAATTCAAAATTACATTAGTGCTGATCAACAGGATCAAGATTTAGGTGGATCTAGTTTAAAGATTTAATTTAAAACCTGATGAAAACTTTTCGCTGAAAATGAAGAGATGGGCAGGTAGTAGAAACATGCTGTCAAAATCATATCTGTGTTTTGTCAAAATGTCAGCAATGTGAAGGTGAAGCACTTGAGCCGCGATCTAAGTTTTGAACTATATCTACTGCTTCTGACTTGAGACTTGGTCTGTTCTTTAGCATTATTTTTTCTACTTTATCACTGGAAACATCTCTCACTCAACTCAAAGGGAAATATTTTTGCACCGTAAATTCTGCAGACTCTGTTGGAACTCAGCTTTTCCATCTTCAATTTCAGTCTAATTTTACCAGAGTGCTACATTTCTTTTTTTTTATTTTTTTATTTATTTTTGTATATATATTTCTAATGCTATTACAAGAAATTTGTGGCAAGGGAACTTCTGTGCAAGGTAGCTTCTGGTACTAGTGTTCTTTACGGTATTGTCCAGTCCCCAGCAATATCATTTTTATTATTAGTTGTTTAACAGTTGTCTCACAGCTCGATAGCAGCACAGTGATGCTTATGAATGAACAAAAAGAGAAAAAAAAGAGTGAAACTAGTCAGAGTTTGGATGTTTCATGAATCTTTCATTGATGCTGTTGTATTTGATATTGTAGTATATCAGCAAACAGTAGGCTACTTAAATTTTCAGTAAAAATGGCTTATTCGCGTTTTATTTATTTATTTATTTTTTTTTTTTTAGATTTTTTTGCATGCAATTTTTGGCTCTTCAAATGCAAACTTTGTAAATTTGAAATGCAATCTTCCGTGGGTCCAGAGTATGGCTTTTTACCATAAATTAAGCTTTCAAATTCACTATGGCACCTGTAGAATGGAAGTTCCTGCTTCTATGGCAGTGTACAACTTAAATGGGTTAGCTCTTTTCTTTTCAACTGAATTTTTTTTTTTTTTTTTCCTATTGTTGTGGGCCATAAACGCTGTTCTAGGGTGAGAATGTTTCAGTTTCTGTGTAAAGTTGAATTGTTTATCAGGGAAGCTTTCTGAATGATTTTATATTTATGCCTTCCAGTTGATATCTTAGTTACATGTTTTTCCCTCTGAAAATGCATATCAAGCGTGGATGCTGTGCTGGAATAAGTAAGAAAACAACCTTTGAGATACGAGTGAAGGAAAGTTGTTTTTAAGTTGGACCTCTTCCCCTTCGGGGGGGGGGCAAATCCATAGGGAAATCAGGACATTTTTTTTTTTTTTTTCAACAATTAAACATACCATAATTGTGAGTATACTATTATTTGTTTTGGCAGGCCTCTACAAGCATGGGCAGCTGCTGACTGTGATGCGAGAGTGGGTCTTGGACAGTCTTGGATCCTTCACTCTTCTGCCTTTGGCTGATTACATCCTCAACTCTTGTGAAAATCTTACTGTGCCATTTTGAAATATGGTTCTGTCGGAAGGAATATCGCACAACCTATTGAAATGGATCTTATGTCAAAGCGCACTTTACTTGAGATACAACATGATGAAATCAGGCTCTTGTCAAATTTTTACCGTAACGAGTTGTTGGTATCACTGTGAATATTATTGATTTCCCTTTCTGTGCGTGAAACTATCTTTTTCTACCTTTAGTAGAAGTTAGGATATTAGCAATGAAAGACAATGTAGGTGACCCATTGCTGCAGCTGAATTCAGTGAGAAAATTATAATGGCTTTTATCAGAACGTTTTCTCTTAAAATTTTTGGGCTTTTACTCAAATCTGTTTCAGCAAATTTAACTCTGAAATGCATTTTTAGATTGATACAGAAGGCAGGGATGTCAAATTTCCTACTTAAGTAAGATTTCCTACTTTTTGGCTGTCACTAATTTTTCTGTTGGCCCCAAATCTGATATTATGTATCATTAACAGACTTCAGTTTTATGTGCTGCTAAAGAATATGCCAGGAACATTTCCTACTTTTTCATTGAGACAGATTGACATATCTGCTCTTTGAAGAAAAGAAAATGCGTTTAACATTCATTCACTGTTGCCTCAGTGTGATGAGCATCTGGATTTCATCTTCTGAGTCTCATTTTATTGTATTAACATTAAATTTAGAAGTTCAAACTTTAGACATGAATGTCAGGCACAGAGGAATTGTCGCTATATAATTTGTAAACTCGATATAAAGTGCACACTTTTCCCTCTTCATTGACAGTGATAAATGCTATGCATAAAAAATTAGGAGGTCCAAATCAGTTCACTCTATTATGTACAGTAGTCTCCGGATAAAAGCACTCCGAATGCAAGCACACTCCACTCATATGCATGCTTTGGTCCTGTGACGGATTTTTTTACTATATACAGTCGGAACCATTTATAACAGGACCGCTTATAACAGGAAATCGCTTATAACAGGAGCATCGCCAATCCCC
>JBCAUA010357840.1:0-18674 GCA_038406235.1 Peronia verruculata | reverse complement strand
TAGATAGATAGATAGATAGATAGGTAGGTAGGTAGGTAGGTAGGTAGGTAGGTAGGTAGGTAGGTAGGTAGGTAGGTGGGTAGGTAGGTGGATGAATGGATGGATGGATGGATAAATGGATGGATGGACGGGCGGCGGATGGACGGATGGATGGATGGAGAAAAGCGCGGTATGGGATTAACATAACGGAGAATTCTAAAATCGACTCGCTGACATGTGAAGTGGTAAAACGTTCGTTAAAAATAAATCTTATCCTCGTCTGTTTCTGGTCCATTCCCAAGAGTTACTTTCGTGCTTGTCTGATACCTAAATCTAGCTATAGTACAGTGCTCTTACCTTCTCTCTCTCTCTCTCTCTCTCTCCCCCTCCCCTCCCTCCCTCTCTCTCTCTCTCTCTCTCTCTCTCTCTCTCTCTCTGTCCTTTGATGTCTTGTGACTAGTAACGTTATTAAGTTCCTCTATGTTCACTGTGGTTGGCAGCGTGATATACAGTAATTTTAATGTGATTTGATTGATCTTTCTTAGCGCAGTCTGTCACTATTTTCTTCCTCTGATCTGCTGTGTAATTTTCATGTCTCTGGACATACTTTGATCTCCAGTGTCGGTTTTTCTTTTTATCGCTTGCTCTGTCTGTCGTTCTCTCACTCACACGCACACACACACACTCTCTCTCTCTCTCGTTCATTCTCACACTCTCTATTTCTCGTTCGCTCGCTCACTCACACACTCGCCCACTCACCCATTCATTTGAGGTTTCCCCTGTTTTTTTTTTTTTCTCCATTTATTTGCTAACTCATTAACTCCTCCATATATCCCCTCCCCCCATCTCTTTACTCTCGCTTCTCCTCCCCCCCCCCCCCCCTTCGCCTTTCTCATATGGATAGATAGGTAGGTAGATAGATCTGCAGCAACTTTTGTACCGTCTTGACAAATCCGACTAATTAAGCCCTACTATCACATCTACATGTCTTTCTGTCTTTTCCTGTGCCACTTTAGATTATCTCCATGAAAGCCACTTAAAAATAAATTTTATCGGCAGTAACTGGTGTGGTTACAACATTTTTATGCAAGTGCGTGATCAGTCCCTCGTTATCTGCGGTTGTATTGAACTTACATTATTGATTAGTGTCCTAACGCATAACTTTAAGTACCGGTATGACCCATTGGTGGTTCTCAGCAAAAAATATATATAGAAATTTTTTGTTTGGCTTTCAGCCTCGGAACTAACAGCTCTTTTTTAAATACTAGCCCTTTCTCCATGACTTACAACTGCGTGTACTGAAGGACTGCATACCACAAAGATTTAAGGAAACAACTCACATGGGCACACCGTACCGTTCTCTGGTCTCATTCCTGACAACTCGAGTTTTCTGTATGGAGGTTTCTCTTATTGATCTCCGTACGTCACAGCTAACAACACTCGGCTCCACACCCCACAGTGGTTAACCTTCGCCGTACGATGCAAAATTGCACTATTCGAGTACAAACTGGATTTTGTCACCAGGGTTTGCCAACCTTTCCGGAAAATGCGAGATTCTTCCAGTATTTAAGCGAAAACTTGTACAGCCGAAAATACACCTGAAATCCCACTATTCTTACATTGCACCAAAATAATGAAATAACAAGACCGAAATATGGAATGTACGAAGTATTCGGCAGTCCCGGATTTGGATTCACGGGAATCTCTGTATCGCGGTATAAGTTTCCTTCATCTTTTATGATAGCAAAAAGCACTGTCAGATAGATCTACTCAATAGAATTATAATATCTATAGCAGGGATTTGGCAAACTTAACATCGTCCTGGAAAGAGATGTAGTTGTATCCTTTTCTGAAGAAGTCGGGGTTTGTCAAATACAACATCGTGCTTAGAGAGTGTAGCTTTTTACTTTATAATTTTGTTTGAATTGTGTAATATTGGCGTGACAAACCACACGTCGCACGGACCCGGTTAGAAATAATGCACATGCCGTGGTGAGCAGGTGTTTCAACCTTTGCCCTTGATAAAAGTGTTCACATACATGTAGAATCAAACGCGAGGAATCACTGAAATTTGAAGTCTCTAGATAAGATATTAAAGATTCTGGAGAACTTAAGACGTCGAGTTGTGATTTGTCCAACCTCATAGTATGGCAAAGGTTAAGAAATCATTTAACGTGAGTGGCTACTTATACATCACAGCCTAGAAACAGGACCTTGCTCACAGATACATGTACCAATCTCCTATACTATTCGAACACCTCACACACCACACACTGTGTCCACTCCGACCATTCACAGCTGCATGGGACATCTATGTAGGTTAGCCCTCTCATTGAGACCCTTGGTCCCGCACGCTGGGGTGTTTTGGTCGTGTGCCTCACTACGTGAGGGAAGGGAGTCTGTTACGCGTGCGAGCGCGCGTGCGAGATAGAGGAGCTTGTTTGGCCTTGGGAGAGGACGAGAAACGAGATTAAAGAGGGGGAAGGGTGTGGAGAGAGGAGGTCGAAAGAGAGAGAGAGAGAGCGCGATTGGGGAACCATTGGAACTTGTTGAGCGGGGAGAGCGAGGAGATAGGGCCCGTAGCAAAGCCCAAAATGCTTGCCAGTGAACGAGAGCTCTTATTTTGGTCAGCGCGAACGTTATGTAGATCTATATATATGTATATATCGGCTCTTCAGAAATGTCGGTTAATAGGAATGTAACTTGATCATGGCAGGCACGTGGTGACATTGTTCCATATGCATATTTCTTGACACCGGAATGTGGATCATTTCTTCTCTAGTGTTCTTCTCACCCCAAATATCATTAATGTCCTTCATTGGAAAAAAAAATTAAAAACTTTCCACCCCGGCCCCCGTCGACCTCTCTAGCCATCTCATTATTTATCTATCTTTTTATCTATCTGTCTGTTTGTCTGTCCGTCCGTCTATCTATCTATCTATCTCTGTCGGCTGCACAGTTACCGTATTTAATTGTACCTCCTTTCGTTTCGTCCGTGTATCTTGTTGTCTGTCTACCATTTCTGTTCATCTCTTTCTTTATTTCCGTGTCTGTTCCAAATCATTTTCTTGATCAACTAGATCATTGTTCCGTCTGTCAGTCCATGGATCTGATTAACGCGCAGTCAGAACCGTTTCCCCTTAATCTCAGGAAGACTGCCCTCCACCGGGTAGGACAACTATCGTGCCAGTCTGAGCGATTGTTTATTGTGTTTCTCGTAGATCAAAGACCGGGCTATTGATTCACAAATAAAAGCCACTGTAAAATCAATAGGAAATTGATATTATTCCAGACCTTTGACGCCAAACTTTCCACAGAATACATTGTATCAACACATAGATCAGCAACCTGCATCCGCTGCTGTACACGATACCCGCCAAAGACCAGCAAGCTCGAGAGATAATAATCATATCCATCAATCCATGAAAAGCTTCGGGGGAGAGATAAGACTCGGCATCGATTACATTTAGGCGTCACCCCAGAGTCAAGAGGTTTTATTCAACAAAATAAAGTTTTAAGAAATCTGAGGCCAAAATTCAAACCTTTCAATTTATTCTCAAATTCAGATTTTTAGATTTTACAGTTTGCCTCAGGAAGGCAAAGGGTTTTCATTATGTCTATAGACAGCACACTGATGGACAATTGAACTTTTTCATGGTATCCTTGTTGTTGGGGTGGTATTGACCATTGTATCAGATAGGCCCTTTTTACTCTAGGAAGCGACCAGTCATATTCAAAGTTACTCTGTCCGTTCTTCTCTCTCTCTCTTCCCCCGCCCCCCCCCCCCTCCCGGCCGTAGACCTTGCCGACGTTCTGGAAGAGCTTCAGTCGACCAGTGGATCCGTTCAGAATTCCACCTGACCAAGGGCTTGTAGAAAATGGTGGTGGTTTATGGTTATGCTGCGTCTTTCAGCCTCTTAGATGGTGGTTATCTCGACGGGTCTTCTTTTTTTTTCTTTTAAAGAAGAAGAAAATCCTAGTTCCTAAGATGAAAAAAAAAAAAACAACAAACAACAACAAACAAAACAAAACAAAAAAAAACTCTTTATTTCCCTAGCCAGGTGCCTCCCAAAGTTCATGTAGAAAATGGATTATTAACAATGGTGCAAATTATTGGGTTCTCTCAATTAAACCTTACTCCATGCACCTTTGCTCTTGTTTTTTTTTTTGATGTTCTGAAAATAATAAACTGCATGCAATTAAATGAATCGTACCACTGTTTTGTTAAATGTTCATACCGCAATGCTTTCCACAAAGTAAATAAGTAAGCAGCGTGCCCCATGCCACATAAGAACATAACGTTCTCTACCACTATGTGAGCACTGATAGATTCAGAACAAGCCGGAGTATCAGAGTATGCGTGAAATAATGTAGAATTTCAGCTGCCCACTAAGCAAACCCACAGCGATTTCGCCACCTCACGAAACCGTATAGGTCCTGTGCTACAAGAAATCACTCGTAACTGAAAACGTCAATAGTAGAGGCCCGCAGTTCTCTATCTGGAGTAACCATTGATTTGGCCCTATGGAATGCATACCATCTTTTCACAGCACCCTGCATTTTTTGACATTATTTCTGAATAATTGTATAGTACGTTCGTTGTAAGGAAGAGTCATTGACCGTCCCATAGTTTATGGGAGGTTTATGGATATAGATTCGATAGACACAGCCATTGCTGTCAACGATTTTAGAAGAGTTCAGATACAAGTTAGAGCGTCTTTCGTCTCATCTCCTTTTTCTTTTTTTTTTTCTTCTTTTTTGTTTTTCTTCTTTTTCATCATCATCATCATCATCATCAGCTTTTTCTTTTTACAAGATACAATAGAACTGCCTGGCCGACAACTAACAAAACATTCAAGAAAATCAAATGACATATATAAACAACTTGATTTTGATATTCTCTGCCAAATTTTCGAGCCCGCCTGGCTCTTCGTCGGGGCAGTAATGAAAACAAATGGAAGAAAACATCATCATCTTCTTCTTCTGCTTTTTTTTTTTTTTTCATCAGCAAATTGATGTTGTCGGAAGTGGATTGATATTTTGCAGTTCATGATGTTTGTATATTGTGATAGCTGATCAAATTCCAGTTCCACATTCATCACGAACTGAGCACCCGAGTGAACGTTTGACCTCTTGTTTTGCCAGAATTAATACAGAGCTGTCTGTCAATCAGTCAGTCTCAGAGACACGCAGTTCCCACTGGCTTTTGCAGTCTCTCATCAAAGTGTTAACAAGTCTGCATTTGCTGAATTACATACATGTATTATACACTTTTGCTTTTCAGGAGCTGAAACTTCGAAGTTCAAGGAATTGAAAGCCTAAAATTATTTTGTCGGAAATCCTCCTCCCCCCCCCCCCCCCTTCCGCCTGAAACACCGCCCCACTCCGGCCTCCTTCCGTCGCCCTCGGCTTCCTCGCGAGTTCATTCACCTCCGCTGCCACTGTAATGATCGGCAGATCAACATCTTTCTTGAGTGGAGAATCATTTCCGAGCTGACCTGCAGAGGGCCAGAAAACATGAAGACATTCTCGTTGATCGCACAGAGGCATGCGAATCGAAGATCCTTTCTTTCATCGCCCCACGCCATAGACACGCACGGTTTTCCTTTGCCATGTCGTATACAGCGTCGTGTGGAGCTGACATGTCAAGAAAACACGGATGTCCTTCGTTTTTCTTTCTCAACACACGAGTGGTGTCAAAAGCACGGAATCAGAGTCCCCGTTCTGCCTCGTTCAGTGGTCTTAACTACCCTTGACTCTCTCTCTCTCTCCCTCACTCACACACAAACACACACACACACACACACACACACACTCATACGAAAGAGTCTTAACACTTTACATACGAAAAGCTGAGTTTTTATTCGTCTTTGTACTGGACATCCTAAGTTTATAATATATACTCCTTGTAAAACCTCGACTAGTAGTGAATTAAATCGGAAAATGGCATGTTTAAATTGTCCTGTATTTGAAATGTAATGGCTCCTGGGACCTTAATGTGTAGGCTATATTAGTGTTTCGTATGGAAAGGGTTAATAGACGAGAATAGCGAAGGAATAGTTCACGACTTCAGGGCTTTCTTCAATCAATGCTGCTTCCTGGAAGTTCTCTTTATCAGGTACCTTAAGTTAATCCCACACGTTCTCTTCTTCCATGTGTCTTCTGTCCTTGTCGCTCATTTTATGATTGTTCGTTGTCTGGGTTAATTATCTTCAGTCAATTTCTTTCTTTCTATTCTTGTCTTTTTCTTTTTCCTGTCTTTTTCATTCTTTATAATTTTGTTTCTTTTTCTTGACCCATTTCATTCAATTTTCTTTCCTTATTTTCTTTCCTGCTGTCGTTCTTTCTTTCTATCATTATTTCATCTCTCTCTCTCTCTCTCTGTCTCTCTAGCTGCTTTCTACCTTCTTTTTTATCCTTTCCTTCTCTTATTCCGCCCTCCCCCTCCCTCCCTCCATCTCTCTCTCTCTCTCTCTCTTCCTTTCTATCTCTCGATATAGTGCCTTTGAAGTTCTGAAGACCAGCAGTTTTTACACAGAATCGTTGCTGTACCAATAGTCGTGCCTACAGCAGATGGTACATTCAACGTTTGCCCTTGTATCGATTAAGTGCATACTATGTTACCATTGCGATTCTGTGCCTTTCCATCTCTGGTCTCTCGTCCATTCCTTTTGTCTGAGACGATTGACCTGGCGTGGCACTCACATGGTGCGCATTGGCTCATCTCCAAGAGTAGTATATTTTATTTGTTGATCAGTTGAGATCGGTTGGCCTAGCAATATGCCGTTTCTGGAGGATGGATGGATGGATGGATGGATGGATGGATGGATGGATGGACGGACGGACGGACGGACGGACGGACGGATGGATAGATGGATAAGATGAGTGCATAGATCGACGAACAGATAGATGAAATGAAGGACTAAAGGAGAGTGAAAATCATCAGAATCCAAGAACAGCTGACATTTTCGTGCATATAATCCGCTCCCTCTCTCACTCACTCAGCGCTATAGGGCACGCCTCCGTCCCTCATATGCAAGAATCCGTGGCTGCCTTCATTAACATTATTGCCTTTGTGTGATACCCCTGATGCTCTTCTTCTCCTCCTCCCTCCTCCCCATTGTTTCACAGCCGCCCCGAGCTCTTATCGATTTAAAAAATCGCGTCAAAACTCAGCATTCCTGTGCTCGGAGTAGATGAAGTCTAAGAAAAAAGCGAGAGATCGCCTCCTTCCCCCCTCCCTCATCTTTCTCGACTTTGCCCTACTACCCCAATGATCACTGAGCTCTGCCAGGCCCATCATACCGCACGCGCAACAGATAGAAAACAAACGAAACCGACGTTGATGAGCGTCGAACGTGACCTAAAACATCAACAAACAAGACGAGGCCCAGGTTTGAGTTATCGGCGGGCTGGATCTTTTGGTGGTTTGACCTACCGAAGAGACATCGAACAACAGCAGTAGCATAGCGCACCTTGATATAACGCGTTTTCCCATGAAATTTGTGTGCCGTGAGAAAATCAAGATTTTGTGCGATCTTTCTTTGTATCATAATAGAAAAGCGAATAAAATCGAATCGTCAGAAAGTTATCAGTGCTATGTGCTTTGTTTTTACTATTGTGGAAAGTCATATCTAAGAAAGTACAGCAATAATTAAACCGTGGTCAAAACGGCGTTTTGTCACAGTATATGAAGGCCAGTCTTGCTTCATCCTAGTTCTGTGACGACTCCAGGCTAAGGTGTTGGGTGGAAGCTTATGAAAATTTCATGCTCGCGTGCAAGACAGGGGGTACTCGTAATCAGAGATTTCCCCTTGTTGTCTTTTCTTCTGTTCATTCTGTTTTCCTTTCCTTCGCCTCTCTGTCTATCTTTCACCACACCTTTCTCTTGACAGAATCTACTTACAAATGTATTTTTCAGCACTACCTTCTGTTCTTTCCCTCATCCATCCGCCCCCTCCCCTTCCTCACCAGTTCTTGTTTATTTTCTTAATCCGCAAATACAGCATCACTTCTTTTTTCTCCACTCCCCTTTTATTTATCCGGTAGGCTATATCTTTTCACAAATAATTTCTGGAGTTCTGTCATTTATCGATTGTTTTTATTCATAAATGCTCCTTGAAATTTTTCCATCTTGCTTATTAGTCCAAATAACTAAATATTGTCAGGTGCCAGATATGCATATTTTCTGGAAGGCCTAGTCTATTTACACGACTAGTCCCAGTGCGATACCCATGATAACGGAAAAATCACGAGCGCTGTCCCACTTGTCGGCAAACAAAGAAAATCCTTAACTAATGATTAAAATGAACTAGACCAACCCCGGTGGCCTAAGTTGCTGGGACCCTCGACCAGCACAAGTCCACCCTATAACGCTAACATGTAGGTCCGACGAGCCGTTGACGAGTATTCAAGATAGACCCAGTCGCGTAAATAGACACTTCCTTTCTGGAAGTCCAAAAATCCGTTGTACGTGATGCTGTTTGCAGTTCTTTCTAGCCAATTATCGTCACCGTTCTCACCTTCTTTAACATTCCGGGACGCATTCCCTCTGTTTCATACAGTCTTGCCTTGCATGTACAGCAGCGGATGCGAACAAAAGGCAATCTCGTCCTTTTTTTTTTTTTTTAAATCTCGTCTTCAGCAAATTAACTGTACAGATGAAGAAGAAATAGACCGAATATGGGACCTGTCAACATCAACCATATCATAGCCGTGTGCCTGAGTCATCCACACAGCTTCAACGTCAAAATGGTGACGGACGAACGGCTTTTTTTTTTTTTTTTCCTACAAACCCGAGGAGAAACAATGGAGAAAAGACAAGAAAATAAAGAGGAGAAGGAGAAAGGGGATGGGAGGACAGGGATGAAAAGGGTGGAGGAGGAGGGCAGGAGAAAACTTACGCTCTGGATTAGTAAGTTACTCTTGGTGAGACGGAACTCATCATACACTGAAATGGACTTGTGTCTCCGGTGAAAGGTAATGACATCTTTGAAGTAAAAGATTGGAACAGTAAGACGCTGTTAATTGGATTATTCTCAGTAGCTGGGAGAGCTACTATTGCTAAGTATTTCTTCATTGTTGCTTTATGTCCACGTACCGAATGGTCACATTTATGAATAGAGGTAATCTGGCCCTTTATGTAGCCTTAACATTATATATTTACTCTCTAGATTCAGGAAAAGAATGCCACTTTATGTCTTGCATGTTGGCCCCTGTGTGTGTGTATGTGAGTGAGGTCAGTCAGTTTCAGTCAGTTGAAAATAGGCCTTCCTTGTGAATTGTTCCCTCAGCTTCACAACGAACGAGGTACAAATCCCAGACAAATGATCCAACTGCAACACAATATCCTCATTCGTTTTAAAACGACTCAAAACTATCCCTTTTTTCTCATAATGCTGATGTAGTTCACGTTTTGTTCGATTGCTTTTCCTCTTCCCTTCAAAAATTAAAAAAAAAAAAAACAGAGAAGGAAAGAAGAAGGAAGAAACGAAAAAGGAAAAGGGAAAAAGAAAGAAAGAAAAGGAGGAAAATCAAAGAAAGAATTAATAAAAGAAAGAAAGCCACTGCAGGCTGTTTTTATCCTTTTTTTCAAGAGAAAGGGTAACAAAATGCTTTATTTTCACGCAATTATATTCTCCGCTATGTCTTTTATCAATTCCTTTAGAAGTTGAGGCACATTTATCACGTAAAAAATCTTATTTGCTTTATATCAATATTTAATTGAGAAGAAGATCTACCGCTGGAGATCTGTTTTAAAAGACTAGTATTCCTAGTGAAATTCTCTTCTGCCTTATCACCTAAAGGGACTTTCGTCTGGTTTACATAAATATTAAATGTAGAGAAAACGACCCACTTTAATGATATGTCTTTAAAAAAAAAAAAAAAAGGACACGTTATGAAACGTCATGACGTATGTCCCATCCTACCTCCCAAAAGACTCTATGCTGGTTTACATCAACATTAATAAAATAAAGATAAATGACCTACTGTTAATGACATGTCTTAAACAGGACAATATACATAATGAAATTATATCCTGTCTTTATCTCCATTAAGACTTTATGTTGGTTTACACTAATATCTTCAAGAGAAAAGACCTACTGTCGGTGATACAGGGATAGTATACATCATGCACTTCTGTCCTGCTTTATCCCTCTGCTCTACCAGGCCTTGTGGCGCCAACAGGGTGAGCAAAGGCTGTAAGCGATATTATGAGGGTTACTGAGGAACACAGAAGGGAAGCTCGCACACGAAATCATGTCTTGATATCGAGATAAGGTCGCAGGGCACGAGGGCTGGGAAACTCATTAGCGGGGCGAGAAACAATGTTCCGTCACCATCGCAACAACAGTTCCTTCCTCAACTGTTGCCGATGTGATGGGGGGGCAGCCAACTCGAACTGATGGGAAGGATTTAATACCCATCACTGGATATCATCCAGCTCTGTCCCCGCCATTACACGAAACCTTCGGGCCTTTGTTTCATTTGCCAATAGAATGTTAAGGCATTTGCAATGGAAAACTTTTCCGGCTATACTTGGGATGGATTAGTTCAATGATGGATGTATGGATGGATGTATGGATGGATGGATGGATGGATGGATGGATCGACGGACGGACGGACGGACGGACAACAGACGGAGGGATGGACGGCCGGACAGACGAATGGATGGATGGATAAATAGGTCGATGGATGGATGGATGGATGGATGGATGGATGCATGGATGGATGGATGGATGGATGGAGGGACGGACGGACGGAGGGACGGACGGACGGACTGACGGACGGACGGATGGATGGATGGACGGACGGATGGATGGATGGATGGATGGATGGATATGGACACAATGTGAGCATAATGTGAGCATAATGTGAATTATGCACGAGCTACATTGCTGTCCATGGTCTTGTTCCAGTCAATTTGGTTTACAGTCGGTTATCTGTTGAGACAATGTACTTTTCAAATTTTTCATGAGATTTGTTGATCTACTGTGGTGTGCATGAGTCATGAAATTATGTCAAGAATTGTCTTGATTCCAACTATCCGACATCATCTAAGCCTTCCCTTTCTCTCTTCCTGCTACCCTCCTTCTCTGTCTAGCTCTTTCTCTCTCTCCCCGTCTGTCTCGCTCTCTGTCTCGCTCTCTCGTTCTCTCTCTCTCTCTCTTTCTCTCTCTTATTTGCCTGTTATGCACACACGCATATACATAGACACCTTTTGTGTTATCACTGTTGGCTATCAATCATTTGCAGCACGACTAGTCACACCTCACTCACAAAATCGAAAATGTAATACCCATGACTCCGGTCGACAGCGATCCCCATCCGTTTACAGTGTGCCGGTTTCAGAAATACCTCAAGAGGAACCCGCTTTTCGAGCATTCTCGGGAGGACTTTTTAAAAATCTAGGGCTGCTCACCATATCTTACCTTATTTTACGCTATTTTTAAGACAATTTCACGTCAAAATCCTAGACGCACTTTTTTATTGATAATTTATTTTAAATTTATTTTCAAAATATAAATATTTATATATATATTATATATATATACATTGTGCGTCTATAAATTAATGTCACTTCAGCGTGTTTGGCACAGTGTAGAGTACTTCACTAGTGCAGCATTAAAAAAAAACTCCATTTGAAATTTGAATTAGATCCTTTATGTTCATGAGATAATTTTTCCTACTATAGTAGCATCTATGCTGACCCTTCGTATTCTGAATTTGTATAATAGTGCAGAGGTGCGTCTTTTCAGTCGGGTAGAAGGTGATAGTATCTGTCTGTTGGCACGGGTTATGAAGAGCCTCAAACGTATTTAGTGCCATACGACTTTAGCTTTAAGAGTCCAGTATAGCATGGTAAGGCCGACATCTATTCCACACAAATCTCTTCTTTGCTGCTACGCACCTCTTCTGTTGCCTGGGTCTATAGAATTTTTGTCTAACCTCGGGCTTTTGTTTGTATGTAGATGATCTGGAATGCTGGGGAAGTTGAGTCATCCGACCGGGCCAGGGTATTCTTAGCGGCATGTGACGTCTAACCTTGCACCCCATTCTTGTTTTCCTTTCTATTGGAAAAAGAAAGTAAAAATTTATGTAGATCGAGTCTGTAAGACCAAAAAAAAAAAAAAAAATCTGTTTATGTGTGTGCGCTTTCCGCTGCACTCTGTCTGTCAGCCGGGCAAGTAAAAAAAAAAGTAGGAAAAGAAAAACAACAAAAAGAGCTTTTTCTTTTCCTTTCTTTCTTTTCTTTTCTTTTTCTTTTCTTTTCGTTCCTCAGGGAGTTAGGCACGTATCTGAGATGACTTAACCTCACAATTCAGGGCAAATTCAGAGCAATTATTGCTTGGCTGATAGAATTTACACAGTAGGTCTCATGAACAAAAACAAAAAAACAAAACAAAACAAAAATAGAATCCATCTATAAACCTAAGGGTTATGATCTCTCCTAAAACCAGAGTACTTGCCATATTTGCTAGAACTACAATTAGCTTAACGAATGATAGTATCAATCCTCAGTTACACACTTACTGCATAGATTGATTTTGACTCCAATCTTAAATCCATTATCGGGCAGGATCAACTGCAGCAAAGAGCTGTTCTATTGTAGAGTAAAATCAGCATAACTACAAAAGACACCCACGATAGCCTTTGTTATTGCCATTGCTTTATGTTTTTGTTATTGTTCTTCTTGCTGAAATTATTTCGCTTCTCTGTCAGTTTCTTGGCTCAAATGAATATTATAACTTGCGAGAATGGTACAATTGGTTTCAGGATCAGGTGTTAACTAAAAAAAAAAAAAAAAAGGGACACCTTAGCACCCTCCCTCTAGTTTTGATTTTTTTTTTCTTAATTTTAGTTCATTTCAATACACCAGAAAAACAAATTAACGAAAAACAAAACAAAACAAAAAAGATGTTGATGACCTTGACTATGAATTTAATTGCGCCATGTACGGAATAACCTTGTGGGTGAGAGGAAAAATGACTTAAAATAACAGGCCAAAATGAAAAACATAATAGCGAGACTAAACGATGCCATGACATCCAGGGTTGATTCCAGGGTTATACAACAAGAACGGGCCATGGAAAAACTTGTAATGCTCACGCATTGTTCCCATTTGTCAGGTTGAAATCAGATAACATGATAGTATTGTCTCATCTTGCAGACTGACAATTTTGGAAAAATACTGACAGTAACCGTGTGCCTCTGTTCCTATAACAAATGTTTTAGGAAATAGCTAAATGTAAACATTCCTTGAAATATATTGACACACTTAAATGGCAGGGCCAAAGTTACTGTTTTCTTTCCATTAGTGGCAAGTAAGTGCGAAATAAAATTTGTTTCTAAATTACTATTTCTAAAAGGAGAGCTTTGGCGTGACATTATTTTCGCTAACATCAGGTTGTGCAGGTTGTGCAGTCGAAACTACATGGTTAAGGTTTAACATTTTTCCTCCTCGGCATTTACACATACATTATTTTCAAAGTAAAGAAATAAAATTGTGACTGAAAATAACAATGAAAAATCGCATAATCCTTAACTTTTTAAATCTTTATGAATAATGTGTATCTTAGCCTATGGTGCATGTCAAGAAATGCAGTCCAGTTGTAAAACAACTTTAGGTTTGCTGAGGTCAAAGTTAAAGTCAAGTTATTAACCGAGGCCGTTTATGCAAATGTGTATGTGTGTGTGTTTGGGTCTGTGTTTCTTGTCACAGAAAGCTAGGTATATTGGGTGGGAATTTAGAGAATGAGCACCTAGCGGTTTGTGGAGTAACTGCAAGGGTTAAATATTTCTAAGGAGAGGGGCAGCGGCGGTGATTTACGTTGAGACTGACATAGGCATCTATCTTCCTATGTGTTTGCCCTATGAGCATCTACTGCTCCACCCTGCTCTTCCCTTGCCCTTATCTAGGAATCCTGTGTGATATCACACGGGGTCAGGTCACATCTTACAAACTCCAGTCGTATCCAAACGCATTCATAACATTTACTCCCAATACTAAATTTGTTCGGCGGTCATATTTTATCTTCCCATGTATATTACGCGAGTGGTTTTATCTCCAAGTAATTTTTTTTTTTTAAATATATTTTAGATTTGTTTTATTTATGTGCTCGTGTATATGTACGTGGCTTTACGTTTCACAGCAACGTGAGCCCGCAAATCAGCAGCCTGGGAAGTGAAAGGAAGAGCAACGTTATAAATAATGAAACCAAGGGGATCCAGACAACGTGGATTTTTTTTTTATTCTCTCTCTATCTCTCTCTGTTGTGAGACGTGACCTTTTGTTGTCTTTGTTTCTGTTTTGTTTTGTTTTTGTTTTTTCCGATGATCATGGAATCCCTACGTCATAGGAACAGGTTTGCATGGATTTGGCGTCACACCTGAGTGAGTCCGCACAGGGATTATTTTCTTGCAAGTTAGAGATCTGGAACGGTTTTCGGGAGTATGATTGTGAGAATGGGGTGAGGGTAAGAAAAAGCCTTGCTGTATCAGAAGACCCCACAGACCCATAACTAATCAGTTTCGTCAGACATATTTATACAACGTTGTACATGACGAAAGCATATCTCTGCCTGTACCTCTGGTAGAGTTATGAAATATAGTGTATGTTCAAGCATTAAAGCTTAACTCAAAACAGGTGGCAGTTTGGTTTTGGAGAAGGAAGGGGGGTAGGAAAGGAGGACTGAAAAAAAAAAAAAAAGCTGGACAGTTTCTGTTATCTACGTCCTTTCACCGAAAAGAAAAGAAACAAAAGGAGGGGGGGGGGGGGGACCAACAAAAAAAAAAAAAAGTGACTGAGTATCCAGAAAGTTTTGAAGAACTGACGGGATGCTTATATTCTGTTATCCGATGAAAAGGAAGTTGTGAGACCAGTCTCCTTCCCTGATGGCTGTGAATGGAACCTTGATACATCACGTACCTCTGCAGCTGTCCTGCGTAGATATGCATGATTGTGCCCGCTTTCGACCCAGAAGAGTAATCATGCCGGGACTGAAACGTCTTTTCTATCATTATAAGATCGAGCTAATTTTAGACAGATGGAGTTACCGTCTTCCATGAGCACATAAAATACCCAATAACATTACACTTGCCATCAGAATTCTGCATAGTCAGTCATTAACTGGTGATGTATACCACAATGTCTGTCCACAGCTGCAGATTACCCCCTGTAAAGTACATGTTTTCAGTTTTTCAGTTCATACATCTTTCCGACCGCTCTTAGACATTTCAAAGGTCGTCTTGTCATAATATATCTTCATTGTACTCCCCTGTATAGACACTTTTGTAAGCAGCCAGTTTAGCTAAAACTGTTACACAACATTATCAAGAAGATTCACGTTTTCACTTAAGCTTATAATGGAAGAGAAGCAATCCCCATTGGTCAACTACTTAGTTGAGGTAAGTTATTATAAAGCCTGATGTATTTAAAGCCCAGAGTGTTAATTTGACCTTTATCTTTTCTACCCCGAACGCGCTGCTCCATTACATTACAAAAAAGATATCCTTCACTTTAAAAAAAAAATGTATTTTATGTCTGATCTGAGAGTAGCACAGCGAACATGTTGAATTTGCCTCGTCTGTTGTCACCACTAATAGCATAATTCTCATATGATATGGGCAATTTTAGATAAATCATTTTGTAAGAACATCTAGTTTTAAAAAAGCACGAAAGTTATCTCTGAGTCTGCTCAATTATCTGCAGGAAATTCATAACATAAATGAGTCTCATGTTGTGGTTTGCCACAAGAGGTAGCCATATGGACCTATGCAAATTGCGTTTTTTGCTGAAGTTTTCAGGAATACTGATTGTATCTAATCTATCTCTAGTAGCAGCTCCAAATCGATCTCCTTTTTCCATGACAATTTCTACCACCTTCGTTTCACTTTATCCTCTATCTGTACTTTTCGTCAATCCAAGTTATTAATGTAGTGCTACTAATGTTACTATCCTATAATCCAGTGAGATAAACTGATTAGCATTTTGACTCTGAAAATCTCTACTTTTGTGAGAAATAAAGTCATCTTATAATTATTTTTTTTTAAATCATCATTATTCTTTTAGAATTTGTTTATTTATCATTTAGTTGCAGCAGAGTCCTGAAGTTTTGTTACAGCATTTGAATTCTCCTATTGATTTTGACGTTGTTTAATAATATAAGTGTGACCATAGGAGTTCATGAGAAGGCGGTGTATAAGGAATTTTATCATTAAATCACAGTGGCTCAGTTCGATATACAATCAGTACAAGCTGTTTTTGACTCAAAGTGCCTTTCAAGAATCGATGATTTTCAAAGTTTTATTATGATGATCTGTTAATATTCTATGATGATTCCAGAACAGGGCATAAACCTAAAGCTTTGAAGTTCCTGGTCGTGAGCAAATACGAGTAGATGGTGTAGATCAAGGACGTAATAAAAGAGCATTTATAAATAGTCGCATATTTATTGACAGCTAATGGGTTTATTAGTGGAGGGAACATGTGAATGTATGTAAGTTTCTGAGTGTGCGTGAAGATGTGCGCTCATTTTAATGAAGAATTCGACTCTGAAAAGAACATAATCTCTGGCCAGCAATCTGAGCATTTTACTCCCCCCCCCCCCTCCCCCAACTCTTGTCATTGTCATTTTGTCATTTCACAGAGTATGAGCTCTCTTCCTGTATTTCAAGTTACCCAACTTTGTCATAGGAAAATAAAGCTTGATGTTAATGCCCATTTTTATCACACCAGGCCATGATAGCTACAGGGCAGGCCACAGTTCATGACTCACTAATAAGCTATATTTCTTGATATACTTATCAGCACATAAATTTACAATAAACATGAACAACACGATAACAATAGACCACGCATGTTAACGAATAAAACAATAAAATAATTCGATTTACACTAAGCATTATTATGAAATATATTATATAAGTGAGTCATGAATTCTGGCTCGCCCTGTATTCTTGTAGCAGCAAACATATGAACAGATCTAGCTACAGTCTGTTATGTAACAGATTTTATTATTTATATAATTTAATTTTTTTTTTTTTTTTCACATCGTTTTTGTGTCGATCTTTTATACATGGGACGATACAATGTGTTTGTTTCTATCTTTTCAGAGTGATTGTTTTCTAAAACGTATTTCAAACTTCACAAAGATGTTCAGCCATGTTCGTAGGGCTTCCAGTGTCAACCAGAAGAATCAATCTGAAAAAAAAAAAGACAGATTAAATTCTCATGGGGTGATGAGAAAGGCAGTCAATTTGAGGAATAAAACAGGCACGCTTAAAATAAAGATAAATTGAACTATGTTTCACTTTCCTATTATTCATTTTTATGTCTCTATCTCGCTTATTGAGATGAGTCTTTGTCGACGATGATGATAATAGTGAAGACGTGGGTTTGCTGCCGATTGTAGCATGGCATTATTTCCTCTAGACTTCTCAATCCTTTTACCTTCTTTAGCTCTGTTTCTTCGTAATTCTGTGCTATCTTTCTGACAGTTCTCTTGCTAATAATCTGGAAGGAAGTGTCTATTTACGCGACTGAGTCTATCTTGAACACTCGTCGCACGCTCGTCGGACCTACATGTCAGCGGACCCGCTGGTCGAGGGTCCCTGCAGGTTAAGCCAGCGGGGCTGGTCTAGTTCATTTTAATCACCAGGAAAAAAAGAACGTTTTTGCTTGCCATCACGTAGAACAGCGGTCGTGATTTTTCCGTTATCGTGAGTAACGTACTGAGACTAGTCGTGTAAATAGACTCGACCAATCTGGAATCCTTTTGATGAACTGAACAGAAGTAACAAATAACAAATGCTTTGTTCTTATAAAATCTCGAATAAACTATAAACTGGACGGTAACAATTAATAGTTTTTGTGAAAATAGGAATATAACTTTAAACCAAGGAGTTTATACTATTTATACTAGAGTGTAGACCCATGACATCACCTTAGCAAAACACCCTGTATCCCACGTGCCAACAATGGACGCCATGGTACTTGAGGCTTTGCTATTTTGCTATGCTTGACGTCCTTTACTACGCATGGAGTTAGTCACTATTCTGATCTAGTAAATTGTTTCTTGTAAACAAACTGATTCATATTTGTTGCTGTTGTTGTTGTTTTTAAGGAGAGCTACAGCAAGGACAGACTACAACAGACTTGTGATTTTGAGATAATGACAGTGTGAATTTCGTTTATAATAACAAAGGCGTTAACTAGCTGCCTTGCCTCTACTGGCATGGCTCCACACCAGACACGCGTGAGGTCAAGAGTCCGCACTCCACTATAATAGTTTAAGCTCCTAGCTTTAAGCGGAAATGGCAACCACATGGGTTATATTCTCCTGGAATATTAGAAGCGGATGTTTTGTCTAGCTTTCAAACCAGATCGATATAATACATTCTGTGTATTAATTTGCAGTTTCCTAAAGCGAGGATTTTCAGTATGATAGTAAATGTTGATATACTTACCATCAGTGACTTTAGTTAGCTATTTTAACGGTTCAAATTTGATAACACTAACACACCTGTACGACAGAATGAAACACGACATAGTAGGCATGAGAGAACATGCAAGTTTTTTTTTTTTTTTTAGATTACTGGTTGTTATCTACCTATCTGTCCACTACCTACCTACCTACCTACCTACCTACCTACCTACCTACCTACCTACCTACCTACCTACCTACCTACCTACC
>JBCAUA010357730.1:0-18674 GCA_038406235.1 Peronia verruculata | reverse complement strand
CTCTTTGTCTACGAGGAAGGAAAGGTTATATACGTAGGACAACCTGTTGATAGATAATGAGATAAACCTAAAGAAACTTGTTGTCGGTGGCTTCGTCGATTGATTCCACGTTTCTACGGTGTAGGCCGGGGATGTTAGGTGGTAATTAAGCTGGAGATGGTGTAGGCCGGGTATGTTAGGTGGTAGGTAAGCTGTAGACGGTGTAGGCCGGGTATGTTAGGTGGTAGGTAAGCTGTAGACGGTGTAGGCCGGGTATGTTAGGTGGTAGGGAAGCTGTAGGCGTGCAATGCTTTACTTACTTGATAGGTGGCTTGTTTTATTTTGGACGTGGTTTATTGTCATATTTTGCGCTATATAATTTTTAGTCCTGGTATTGACTACTAGGGGAGGTATTGGGAGGAATGGGCCTCTTCGACCATCGGCCCTTTAGCAAATACATGAGGTACAGCAACAGCATAGAAAAAAAAAAACGGTGATAAAATCTGTTTCGCTTCTGTTGTTTGAAATATGTGACATTAGCAACAAATTATGAAAATAATGAATTTTTCAGCGTTTTTATGTCACCCATGTTTCACCAAAAAGAAAAGGTGATATTTTCCTGTTTACATTAGTTGTGTTATCTTGTTTGTACTTGGTAAAGGCAAGTAATGTGACTGACGGTGAAAAGAGCTCACATTATGCAACATCTCAGAGGAGGTAAGGTAAAGAGAGGAAAAGGTCTCTGCCGGAGGTACACAGTTATCTCTGGGAGTGAAAGGGTTAGGTGTATACGATATTCTATTGATTGCTGATGCTGAGATCTATAGAAACTGTTGCCGGTGGAGGATAGTCGATTGATTCCTTGATAGCCTGATGAACTATGAGGATGGGTTCAAAGTCGTGGTTTCAAGGCAACGTTTTTGCAGCCTCGTTTATTGCGCTGTGTCGGTCACTTGCTAATCATCTCATCAAAATGTGCTGTTTGATGGATCTCATCAACTGTGAATAGAGTTTTCTTTTTGAGGACAAATCAAGTCTATCACGTCCTATTTTATCTTACGTAAGTGGACATCCTATGTGGAGATATGGAAGTTAATGCTTCAGTCGAGAAATGGGTTTTGGCTGTCATCTACGTTTTTCTTTTCTTGTCCATGAAGTTTCTTCTTTCGTTTACAACGAAGTAAAATTTGGGAAAGATGCGTTTGAGGGGATTGGAAAAAAAAAGGGGGGGGGGGGGGAAAGAAGAGCAGAGAGTTAAACACTTCTGGTTTTTTCATGTAATCAGACTGTCATCTGTAGTCACAGTAGTGGTTACTGGAAAAATTTCTAACGGTTTACGACGAGAGATTAGTGCAGGAGATGGTTGGGGTGATCGTTGGGGTTTAATAAGGAGGACAAGTTGAGATGAGTACGTCTATCTGTTGATTGAGAAGTCAATAGAAGATACCGCTGGCGATGATAGGCGGTTTGATTTTCTCTTTGGTTCACACTGTAGGACGGGTGGACCAATTAATGAGGTCGGTTCTAGAAACGTGGCATTAAGAGTTCAGTTTGCCTAGCTTACTTGTTAACCGGGTCAGCATTGCTTGCTTCTAGCCCATCGTAATTACTCGCTGGTGGTGTGCACCAGAGTATAGGAGACTGGAAGAGATAGTGGAATAATTTCTGGAGTTGGGCTAAAAAAGCAGGTAAGAGACTTGTACTAGAGTTGGGTGATCTTTGGGTAAGGGTAATGATACAACGATGTGAAACCTTGTTAGATTATGGGATCTATATAAAGTGCTGATGGCGTCGATGGCCGATTTATTCCTCGTACATCGTTGGCCTAATGCGCTGTACCGGTACTACAAAGAGGCGAATAAAAAGGTGAACACTTACCTTCTCTGCAGACAAAGGGGCGAATCAGTAAGATAATTATTTGACCGATGTGCCCATTTGTTATACAGAGAAAGTAAGGGTTCACCATTTGTCGCACAGAGGTCGTTACCTAGTCGCCTCTTTGACGAATAGCCGACGATTATAACTATGGTCTAGTCCAAAATCTTAATGTCAGCATTGAACTTATTAAAATTTGTTTGTTGGTGTCGCTTGTAGGCTGTAGCTGGTACATGTATAGCCAAATTGTTGGCTCCTATCCTGGGTATTGGAATAATCATTAGTAAGCTTTTATAGGAAGAGGCAGATAAAAGACCTGCGCGAGAGAGTCGTAACCGTTAATGAAACTGTGGATGGATAATGAGTCTGTGGAAACAGTTGTTGATCTCAGCACCTGATTGATTTGTCAACCCCTGTTTCGTGTGCCAAACATTTTAGGTGGTTTCGTACAAAATCTTACAGTCACATTTGAGCTTGCTTTGCTTTGCTGTACTTGAGACTCATATACACAGTCGGTGTAGCCAAAATACTGACTACTGGAAAAAACATATTATCATATATTCAATCATTTGAATCATTTCTAAAGATCGGGAAAGATCCCAGAAATGGATAGTGGTTGGGTACGGACGACGATGCTAGGGTGTGGCGGCCTGTTGATAGGGTGAATGTTTTTCAGAATTTTGCATAAATTTTTCTCTTTTCTTCTTTATGATGCTTGTGTTAGGTCTGCTAGCGGTTTAAGGGCACGCTCAAGGCTAACCTCAAATGAGTAGATCCCCAGCCCCATGAGCTCGAGATGGCTGCATCCGACAAAAGTCCTTGGGGTGCCTTGACGGGAAAAGCTGTGAATGCCTTTCAAGAAGATCGCGGCCAGCACCTAGGCTTTCTCGGACTTGGGAGAGGCAACCAAGAGAGTAGGCCTGTTATTCTTGGCAAAAGGCAGTAGTATCCGTATGGCTTATTGCTGCTGCTGAAAATATTTGGACATTAACACGTGGTGCATAAAATGTGGGCCAGAGGTTAGTCGGAGTCACCGATCTCTTAGCAGCAAACCACAGCAATCTGTAGGAATATCTAGTAATTTTTTTTTTTTTTAAATTATGTTTCCCGACTGTTGTTTGTCACTTGTTCAGCAGATAATGAGGCCCAGTGACACCTTAATGTCTCAACTAGGTATTTGTCAATTTCTCAAGTTGATCACCAGGCCATGTGGAGGGGAGAGAGCGGGAACGCAACTCAAGGCAATTTAGGCTTAAGCCTGTTCGGGGTGGGGAGGGGAGGGGGGGGGGCGGGGAAAGAGGAGGGGTGGTGTCTGTGAGTGAAATGTTATTATGTGCATAACCATCCACCAATCAAAATAATGGTATTGAAATTATGTAGTGCAACTTACACATGCACACATTCACACACAGCTGCTACACACATACATACGCACATACTGCACACATACACACGTATGCTATTATTTAGTCTCTGACACGTTTGATTTTGTGGTCATTTCCGTGGAGAGGGCGGCGGAAAGAGAGAAAAAAGAGAGAGAGGAGGAAGGAAAAGCGATTGTGGGCGGCGAAAAGAGAGAAAAAGGAGAGAGAGAGAGAGAGAGAGAGAGAGGAGGAAGGAAAAGCGATTGTGGGCGGCGGAAAGAGAGAAAAAAAGAGAGAGAGAGAGAGAGAGAGGAGGAAGGAAAAGCGATTGTGTAAGGCATTGAAATGAGATGATTGTGACGTGAGTAAGAAAAGAGCCGGAGGGACGGGCGGGGCGGAGAGAGGGAGGGAGGGAGGCGAGAGGAAGAGGGATGTGGGAGGGCGGGGGAGTGGAGAATGGGGGGGAGAATGCGTGGTGCCACGTTGGCGAACAAAATTATTGGTCCGAGAGGTTCAAAAGGTTAAAAAAAAAAAGAACAATACTGGAGCCCCCGGAGGCAAAATTTAATAATAAGTCCTCCATTTTCTCTCTCTCTCTCTCTCTCTCTCTCTGTCTGTCTCTCTCTCTGTCTCTCTCTCTCAATCCCTCCCCTTCCCCTCACCCACTTATTTATTCATCTCGCTTTTCTTCTAATGATTAAATGATTAGCCTACATAATGCAGGTACCTGTTTTAAGAATGTCACCACAGTGTGGTCGTAGGGGGAGAGTGGTTTGTTAGGACAGACAGACAGGCATACACACACGCGCACACACACTCACTTTTTCTTTCGAAAATTATTGTTGAGAAATAAAAAATAAATAAATAAATAAATAAATAGAAAAATCACCCAGTCACTTTGTGGATTGGCGAAGAAAATTGGTAACTTCGATTGTATTTTTCACGTGATTATAATTGCCACCGTAATGTCAGATGATGAAGGAGAAATATTTATCACCCAGGAGCGGCTTATATAATTGTTGTATTTATATTTTTGAAATTATAATTATGATTGTTATGATGCTTATAGATTGAGGCAAATTATGAGCAATTTCATGTCTTCTGTCCATTCTTCACTGGAGAAGGGAAAGGCGGGGGGAGGGGGTCGGCATATCACACTGCATCAGGATGGCAGTACTTGCAACAGCAACAACATTTCAGGGATGTCAAATTTCATACTTTTGTAGCATTTCCTACTTTTTTGACTGTCAGTAATTTTCTCAGTTGGCCCCAAATCCGGTATTGTTTACCATTAACCTACTTCAGTTTTCATCATCATCATCATCATCATCATCATCATCATCATCATCATCATCATCATCATCATCATTTTATAAAATTCCAATATAACTGTCAGACCGGTAACTAATAAAATAATTTAAGAAAAACAAATAACACAGAAATCTATAAAGAACTTCATAGCGATGGTAAAATATGCCAAATTTTCGAGTCAACTTGACTCTTCATCAGGGCAATAATCATCATCATCATCATCATCATTATTTTATAAAAATATAATAGAACTCTCAGATCGGCAACTAACAAAACAATTCGAGAAAAACAAATAACACAGAAATCTATAACTTGATTGTGATGGTCAGATCTCTGCCAAATTTTCAAGCCTGCTGGACTCTTCGTCAAGGCAATAATCATCATCATCATCATCATCATCATCATCATTTTATAAAAATACAATATAACTGTCAGACCGGTAACTAAGAAAACAATTCAAGAAAAACAAATAACACAGAAATCTATAACTTGATTGTGATGGTCAAATCTCTGCCAAATCTCTGTCAAATCATCATCATGTTAAATAAATGTCTAGGGATATCGAGAGGTAGAATTGTAATCGATATCTGATTAAATACATTAAAATTAAGAATAACAAGTCAGCAGAAATACTAAGATGAAAATCGTTTAAATTGATTCAGTACCAGATTATCACACGTGCTTGGCGCCTCGCCACGACAACGTGATCATGATCGTGCTATACAAATGTCTTGAACTACGAAACATAGACCTCCAACCGACAACTAGCTCAGTACTCAAAATAATCCATCATCACCATGCGATTACATGGAGAATGCGATCTATATCTGTCATTGCCTGCATACTTTAGAGGTATTATCAAGTTTTGTGATTAACTGTTTTTGGTCATCCACATCGTGGCATATTATATTTTCTGTCCTCGTTCCAGCAAGGAATGAACTAGAAGAGAGTATAACTGACTGGTATTTTCAATGGCATTCTGGTTTTAAGTGAAACTCCTGTGTTAGCGAACTAACAAAGTGTTGTTATCATAAGCATGACGGATATTGTAAATACCAAGCAGTAAACCGAGCACGTGTACATTTTATCTTCAATGAGTCTAATCAGTGTGATTTACCACAAACCTCAAGTAGATTTAACATCTCACATGATAATTATTATAGATTGCAAAGCGCTTAGAGCCTGTATTGTGCGGGAATAAGCGCTATATAAATATTCTGTATTATTATTACTATTACATTAATATTTTTCTTAAGTTTTGAGTTTTTATTTATTTACTTTTTTTGTTTCAATTGCAGTCTTCACCCAAGGTGCCAACATCACAGAGGGATATGACGTTACCCTCCATTGTAGACCTGAATTAGAGTTCATTGACAAGAAGATCTCGTGGTCGAAGGACGGTATTACCTTGGAGGATGACAGGATAAAAATGGGACTTAATAATGATACACTTTCCATAGCAGAGTCTAGTATGTTTGATACTTCGATTTTTTATTTTTCATTTTATAATTATTTTTATTATTTTTACTGATAATGTATTCAGGTTTATTTGAGCCAGTTAGGCTCATTTAAAGTTTGCCGTTAGCAGCAGTGCTATATGATATGACATTTCTATAGGCTACAATAAAACATAGTGCTCAAACATAACATTGAGATCTGAAAATAAACAGCACAGATACTGCAAAATCTCTGTGATTCAAAGGAGGTAACTGATCTGTGTTACTTAAGAATATTTTCATTTTGATCCTCATTCCATTTCTTGAGTTGAATCAATCTTTGGCTTTGGAAATATAATAGATATGAATTATTTGTTTTAGATAAACATAAAATGGTGTATTGCAGTGTTTACTTCTCACTGATACTTGGGACAAGATTAGATCTATCTATGGGAACAGAATGAGAAATGTATCCGCAGTACGGTGGCTTATCTTTAATCTATTCAATGGGAACGAATAAAGTTTGTGAATAATTGACTGACTCAACTGCAGCCTGTAGCTGACATCTTTACTATAAATCTGCTACAAAATCCACAATATGCTTATTTATGGACTCGAAAACTGCTGAATGGATCCATATGAAATTTGGCACACAACATTGTTGCATGTGGATCTGTGTTTTATGTACGTGAACCCGAGACAAGCTTATCATCTTTGACGTTATTCTACAACTGCGATAGTACTTGAAAAATAAAACTCGCGAGTGTGCTTGAACCGAATTGTACTTTTGATAGTTTGACGCTCCAAAACGGTTTTCTTTGAGTAACATTCAGGTTAGTCAACCAAAACATCAACATGAGGTGCGCACACTTTGACATAATAACTATAAGTCGTATAGCTATATTTAAAAAATCTCCCATGGAGGCCATGGTTCTCTAGTCAGTCCATAAAATTGTGACGTTGCACAGCAAACATTCCGATGATTAAGCCATGGGACACGTGCAATTTGCAATTTTCCGATTCACATTTGATCTAGTTTATGTTCCGAAGGGTGATCCTGAGAAGTGTATTCTATTTTCTGAAAATATAATTTTTGCACCATTTCATTTGACATGTTGATGTGTGGATCAGTTTTAATTCGTGTTTTTTTTTTCTTCCTCAAAGAGCTCTCTGATAGTGGTGATTATACATGTCGTATTGAGATTCGTCCAGGCACACCTATTGCCCAAGTCTTTGAGGAACACATTTACGTGTACGGTAAGTGTTCTTTCTTCCCTGTTCCTGGTTTTGAAACCAAACCAACAAAAATAACCCAACTGAGAAATTCAACTGAAAACAACCTAGATTTTTCATTTCCGTCAAACTAAGAGATTTAGTTCAATTAACCGAGATCTTCATATTATTTTAGATTTTATAATATGGGACGGGATAGTGCAAATCTCCAGTCCTGAGAAATGGGAAATTAGGTGTCCTGGTATTAAAAAGTCCAACTCTCTGGACATCAATAGTTACTCATGAAGTTTGCTGTATTGCCTCCGATCTCCTCTTATCGCTGAGAACATAAATGCCAAGTGCTATTTATTTATAATCATTTTTTTTTTAAAATTGAAACCTAAATTTTGTTTGATTTTTTTTAAGTAATACAAAAACTACCTGCACTAGTTTGTGGAACATAGTGATATTTAGCAATATAATAATGATGATGATGATAATAGTAATAATAATAATAACAATAATAAAAGTGATAGCACTAATGATAACAATTTGCCACTTCAGTGGTTTCCACACGACAGTTAATCATGGCTTTCTAATGTCCCACAGCCAATTGTGTTGATTAATCTATAGCACAGTCTTGCTGGCATCCGTAATGCCTAGGTTCCACTACTGCTTCACATAACTATGATTATGTGATTACAATTGAAGAATCAGTTCTGTCTGATATTTCCTCTACAGGGAAGCCTTACATAAATACTGACTCCCCAGACATGTTACATGTTGTGAGTAACACCTCCATAGTGCTCAGGTGTCCAGCTAGAGGCTATCCCAAACCTGACGTAAGTCCAATCTCTGTTTTGATGTTGTAATCGCACAATTTTCCCTAAATCTACATTTTTTTACTGTTATCCCTCAATTCGTATGACTTTATCTGAGTTCATTAATGCATACTTAATTATGTTTCTCCATTCCCCACCACAAAGTGACTTTTCCCATCTCACATTCCTGTTGTTTTTAGCTCCTCTAAAGTTTTCCATTTACCAGCATGACATGAGAGGCATTTATGTCCCATCTAAAGAGACCATTACACGGCTTACTATGCCAGGGTCTGTAAATGTCATACCTGAATATTTTTCCTGGCCAAGAGACAATCAAGCAAATAATTAATTAAATATGTTTATAATAAGCTTTTGGTCTCCCAGACAGAAACAGAGATTGTCATGGAAGAAAAAATAACCGTTAACCTGTGAAAAAAGACAGAAATAACATGCATACGATTTTAAAATGTCCTTTTTGTTTTTTCTGTATTTGTTAAAAAAAAAAAAAAAAATTCAGCGTAATGCCTTATTTTGCCAATGACGTTCCTTGTCTCTCCCCTCCCCTAGATCTTTTGGCTGCGTGGAGATGAAGTTCTCGAGGGCTCAGACAAAATCAAGTTGAAGACATTCGAGGATTTGTCCTCTGCCGAATTGGAAGTCACACAGCTCACAAAAAGTGATTTCGGCGTATACAGGTGCACGGCAGGAAATTCCATGGGCAAAGCCGACTTGGCCTACACAGTAAAAGCAGATGGCGCTGCTTTTCTTGGAGCTCCTGACACCGCTGTGTACACGACATTGATCTCAAAGACATCTGTCATTATGAGCATGGTGGGTCTCTTGATTATCAATCAAGCCATTTGAGCCACTGAAGGTCAGGTGAACAGCTCCATATTGGAAAAAGTTGAAGATCAGAGATACGTGTCAAATTCCTTTGAACCCTCTTGATTTCACATAAGCGGGAAAACAGAAAGCAGAATGAAATTTATTGACAGAAATAATTGTTTGCCTTAACAGTGTTTTCCTTGAGTAAGGTTCATACCTCTTGTGATATAGATTTAAGTAACAGACTGATTAACGATTGCCGAGTCTCTATCTTAAAGACTCTCCTGTTTGTAACTGAACAACTAGTCAAACTAGATAATAAATGTAGGTTTAAATATTATCATTCCAGCAAGGAACTTAACTTCTGCTCATGTCTAATGAACAAATCAAATAGCAGAATGTGGTACAATGACAAATAGAGATAATACGTAAATAATGGACAGATGATTTCCCACTGTGGTTATATTATAAAGCGTACGCTAACTGTAATCGAAAATCTAATCTCTTTTACCAAATCTGTGTAGAAATTTATAGTTTATGCCAATTACGAGACATATTTCATTGAAATATTATCAGAAGTGAGCAGCGTAAGGAAACGGAGAGTCATCTGAAATGAATTAAAAAAAAAAAAAAAAAGCAGTGATGACAATATCATGATAGCTATTGAATTATCAGCATTAAAAAAAAAAAAAGCTTAGTACATACCTTTACATTTGTTTATGTGCTAGAAGAAACAAACAACTATAATATTATTGTTATTTTAAATGAAGTTATTTGTAAAACGTTTAAAAAAGTACACGCGCCCCTTTCCACTGAAAACGAATAGAGTGAAAATCAAATCATCAAAGCTGCACGTCATCCTTTTTTTTTTCAAACAAAAGATCCTGTTCTGCAGGGGAATGAAATGAACACAACAGCAAAACATAGCAAAAGAACAAAAGCAGATTAAAAATTTTAACATTCTGGCATTCGACCCATTTTGATGCATGTCCTAAATGTAATGTGTTTATTACATGATTTATAGCATCCATGATATTGACATTTTAATCGTAACTTTCATTTAAGTATATCCAGTAAATAAATAAATAAATAAATAAATCTATGAATAAATAAATAGTAGATAAATTAAAAAATAAATAAATAAAAGTGAAAGAGGAAAAATAGTATTTTATCATTTCCAATAATGTGTTCAATTTAAGCTGCCATTGCTTTATGGAAAAGTTATGAATTTCTGCTTTCAAGAAAATATAGCACCTCCATCTTTCCCTCCATGTGGGTATTTTTTTCTAAAAGAAAATGGGGAATATACAAAGTGAAAGTTTAAAGGCGAGGGATTTTTGGGGTCACTTTTAGTTCCAATTTAATCCACGGCAGAATGTCATAGATCAGATGCAGTACAATTACAAACATTTCATAGATTTTTATGCTGTAATGTACCTATATATTGCAGTTTTTTAATAATGGGTAAGATTTTGATCAGGATCACCTCCTTTCTTCACTTTATAGCTGCCGGATCATTATTTTCTTTCTATGGTTGTTAACTAAACAGATGGAGAAAAGATTACTTGATGAAAAAGTGATTTATCACCGAGGTATTTCTGCTCTATCTCAGGTATCGGCATAATGAGAGCAGAGAGCAAACACATTTCATTCTTTATAGCATAATGTTACACATTTCTTACAAAATGTCCATACACTTATACAAAGGAAAGAAGCAGATCAAGATACACTTAATTTTTTTCATCAGATTATGGCTGGTTCGTATCTCAAACCAGTAATGTGATTTCATTGTTTATGTGAGTCATTTAAATTTAATAAAGAAAAATTACAGCATGAAAAAGAAAGAACTATGACAACTAAAATGGTAATCAGTACAAACGAGAATAAGCGGAGATATAAATAACTAATAGTCAACACGTAGAAGTATTGAAAACCACTATTTTTATTCCTTGTTCAATTTTATGTTTTCCAGCCTTGCAAACATTTTGACAGATTCTGATTTTTTTAAAAGTCACATATTGATTATCGAGAGCACAGGTGGCATATACCCTTTGTGCCATAAGTTCAGATATGCTCAGAAAAGAAAAGAAAAACTAAAAAGTGACAGAACCGTTAAAAACGGCAGATTAAAAGATACCTTGAACTACCATGTGCATCTTCGCAAATCTTAATGAATGTTGTTAAATTATCATGACAGCAGTCATTTAAAATGTAAGTGAAAAAGGTGCGAAGAACAAAATAATGTCCGCCTCGTATTTTCATCCCTGTTTTCATTTGGACAAAAATGTTTCTCAAACTTATAGACAGAGCAATCAGTTTACTCCTATTACAATTATGTACGTTGTCGTGATTACCTGTGTTCGCCGTGTTAAATGTCAAAATTTGACAAGGTATAATTACTTGCATTTATGAATTGTATCATGTTCTGTACCGAAATATTATTATAATCCTTTAGAGTTTCAAAATACTGGCTTTTTTGTTAAAGATTGTCTCACCTTTATCATATGGCTATGGATTTATTTCATTTTCAATCCAATCTTAATTGATCAGTGGGAGACAGAGAATGGGAAGAGAGAGAGAGAGAGAGAGAGAGAAAGAGAAAGGAGGAGAAAGAAAGGGATAGAAAAGGAGCGAATAAGACGGTGAACGTGAGACAGGTAAGCAAATCCCAGAACTGGTTTTGTTTTGCAAGGCCCCCAACTAAACAACATCAGTTAATCAGTACAACCCACAGCTTGGGTCAAATTATAAGTGGTACATGCTCCGTGTTCTTCTTTAGTTGCTTTGTTTCTAGTCAACACACCATCTATCTGTACTATCACCTCAAGTGTTTCTGTGTTCACCATCATTTTAATAATTGTTCTCTTACTCACTTGCTTCCTGTTATGTTATATTTTATTCTTAATCCTAAGCTTTCCTAAGTTGATATTTTTGACTCTACTCTCCCTGTTTTTATATGCATAAACAATGAAAGCCTGTATGAAGACTAAATTATATATTATAGTATGCTTCAATGCCCTTCAGTTTTGTATGTCAATTGGCCTTTTGTCGTTAGCTGAATATGGAAAGTCATTATGTGGCAAAGGCCTGAAATCAGAGATTTAGAGCGGTTTCGTTTGATTTATACGCAGTTTCTGTTGACAAATTTAAAAATCATGTTTGCACAAGATTAAGAAAATGCTTTGTTTCTATGCCATCTTTGTTCATAACATTCAATACATTGGAGTTATTTGCGATGATGAGATTAATTTTTTTAGAACTTATGTATGATTGACGGTGTCATGAGAAAATGTTAGCATGAATGCCAATAATCGGTGTGGTAGGCTTTAAATGACAAATAAGAAGTTGTGAGTTGAAAAAAAAAAATTAAAAAAATATAAGTTCAAGAAAAACAAGCTAACAAAATCTGAAAAAAGAACAAAACAAACAAACAAACAAACAACGAAACAAAACAAAATAAAAAAACAACACACACACACACACACACACACACACACGAGAAAACAATGAGATTGGTCACACTACCAAAGGGTGTGCCGATTACAATCAGGGCCTCAAGGGCGTTCTCTGTGTACAGCATATCGTTTCTCTTATTCTGTCTGGGCGACAATCGTTCATTCATTCTCACTAGACAAGTAATGTATGGACAGGGCATTTGAGTTCACTGACATCTCTCTTATTGTTCCAGGAATTTAGCGAGGATACCTATATTGAGAACTAAAATAGCTTGAAACTAGTGAAATAGTTTATTTAGTTGTAACATTGAGGTCCGCCCCGTCAAAAGGAACAAAAAAAAAACAACAACAACAACAACAACAACAAAAAACAAAAAACAAACAAACAATCAAACAAACAAACAAACAAAAATGTATGAGATATGCTGAACACTCCATAGTCTTTCTGAAACCTTTACAGCTTTGCCCCCCAAAAAAGCATTTATTTGTGTAAAAAGTGAGGGGGTAAAACCAGGCCGTTGTAACCAATACCTAGTCGATATCAATATAAAACATCACAAAATGCAAAACGGCTTTTGTTGGCTCAGCTGAATCTAACGTCTTTGAATAATGGTAATTGAAACGGATTAATAATGTATGTCTACATGTTTAATTAATGATGTTTTCTTGCTGGAAAACCTACTCCTGAAAGTTTCTTCTTTGTTCTGAAAACTGCAGAATTTTCACGAGGAAAACTGTCGTTAACCCTCGCAAAAGTTGTGTATTACGTGGCGATTAAGAAGCTCGGTAGTGATGGCGATAGAGCAAGATCTCACAGGCCATACCAAGCATTTCATCACAATATGTAGATCTCAGTTTGAAGTCAGTCGAACTGATGTAGGTGCAAGAATCTACGTAATCTGCTGAGACGAAGCCAAGCTCTGGAGGAAATGTGTATTCAAAACAGCCAAATTCCACGTACCATCTGTTGAAGTGGTGGTTCCATTGCACATCTGTCCAGAAGTCTTTGCCAGGCGGAGTACCTTAAGGAATAGAATGATGATAAATAAGAATGAAATATCTGAATGTCCAAAACTTGTAAGAAATTTTGTTGACTTATCATTTCTTTTTTCTCCAACTCATAATTTTGTTTTCATTTTATCCCTCACTGAATTATCTGATATTTTTTTTTTTAAATTGGCATATATCTTGCTATATTATTTGATTACGGCTCTACATTCTGCTGCTCATTCTAGCGTCATTTCCCTCTCTAATATTCGACCTTTTCAACTGGCAACAACATTTTCACTAATTGTTATACACTGCAGTTTCCGTATTTAATGTCAGTTCTAAAGTGGATCTGTACTTAACTTTCACAAATCGACAACAAAACAATAACAGAGGGCAGTGTACCGAGCATTAAAAGTATAATTGATTACTATTGAACAAATTCACTGATTATTCGTCTGCTTACTCCGAGCCTATCCATATGGTAAATTGTAATAACATTTTCTGGGCATATTCTTCATGAATTTAAATATGTTTAGTCTTCCGTAAATTTTTTTTTCGTCAAACTTTCTCATCATTTTACGTAATCTTCAAATATAAAAAGCAAAGTGATTTTGGTAAAAGCTTGTTCAAATTCATATATGTTCTATGTGAGGAAATGAAAACTATGTCATTTACAAGAAGAAATCCATAAAACAGATCATTAGTGCAAAGTATATTACAAATACTCTCTATTATTATTATTTGCATTCAGAGTTAACGATTCAAAGAATGTCAGCCACCAGGTATTTTCACTTCACCAAATCTAGCTCTCTTTGCAGAAAGCCAAAGGGTCCCAAAGATCAGCTAAGGCTCATTTGATTTCAGTGTTATATGTGTGTTTTTGTCTTCTTCTTACATTGATATAGTTATTATAGTTCTGTTGCTGCTTATATTCCACCACTCATTCTTGATCAAAAACGCGCAGGCATCCTTACTGCGCCGTCGCCCCTTCAGCAATATACTGATTCTATAATAATATGATAGGGTGAATTTAGATATTATTCTTTTCTAATTTAATGAGACTGAACAGATCAGATGGCACGATGGCATAGTATTAATGATTTTTTTTTTTTTAATGAGCGGCACAACTCAATGGTGTTGGAAATATGACAGTATCTCTTACAACTACTTCACCAGGGTTTTGAAAGATACATTTGTAAAGCGTCTTCAATGTCAAGTAAAAAGAAAATTTAATAGATCTCAGGAGTAAAAATTGTAACTAGCAAGTGACTTAAAACAACTTTAGTTCAAGATCACAAGACCAAGTACAAAATATACATCCACATTACAAAGGGGCCACTTTTTATTTTTTGCTAATGACAACAGTCAGTGTGGTAGGCCTATATAAGCCAAATCGTGCGAAAAGTATTTTGTTAGGACGGCGCAGTGGCTCTGTGGTTTGGCGTCTGCTCATGGAGAAAACAGGCCGGGATCGACTCGTGGGTCCTGCATCGAGAGATAGAAGGACACGAAGATCAAAAACTCGCATTTTTTCAGTGACTCAACGGCCCCCTGACTTCCTCTGGGTAGGGAAGCCAAACGCGTAGCCTTCTCGGATAAGAGTGAATATATTTCGGAGGTCCCGTGGGTACGCTAGGCACGTCAAAGAACCCTTGGCAGTTAAAAATCAATGGAAGAGAAGGCTGAGTGCCGCTGTCGGGAGAAATTTCCAAATTTCTACCCACCGATTAATACATCCACATAATTATAGCGTGCTCTACATTAAAATTTTCGTAACCAAATCAAATAAAAACAGCACAAAGTTTTCGAAGTTTGTGACGTCCTGAATTGTTAGGATAAAATAGTAAAAATGATAATAATAATATAATAATAATAATAATAATATAATACAGAAAGGTACGCTGTTTATGGCTGTTTGATAGTTGGTCCGAGTTCAAAGGGATGCTCCAATTTTCTAAGACTTTGCACTAAGTATGCTCCAGTTTTCGAAGACAGGATCAAAACTTTCTCAGTCGAAGACAGCTTGTTGTTCTGTGCAAAATAGCAATTTTTAGTGCACAAAGGCGCAAAGAATACTTTATAAATATACAAACAGAGAGAGCAGGGAGGTCAGGACCACACCGAAGTGTAGACTCTCAGCCTGGTGGACAGACGGATGTTGTGCTGGTAAAGCAATCGTGTTTGCAGTCTTCCGAATGCGCGACTCGCCTTGCTGATCTGGACGCGATCTCTTTGTCTAAGGATCCATCTTTTGAGATGACGCTCCACAGTTATGCAAAACTGTTCACGTTGTTGAACTGGGTGCCGTCGATGGTAATGATTGGGGCTGATGTTGGGTACAGGTTGATATAGCACCTCCGTCTTGCCGAGACTGATGGTCAGGCCGAATGCTTTGGCTGCCTCGGAAAATCTGTGCAGCATCAGCTGCAGGTCACTGTCATTGTGTGCCAGAGGGGCACAGCCATCAGTAAAAAGAGCATCCTGGAAGAGATCGCGTCCAGGATCAATGCACGTTTCCTGAACCTGTCTCAAAGTAAATATCATGTCCACCGTACTGCGTCTTGGCCGAAAGCAACACTGCAACTCCGGTAGGTTACGTTCCAAGACAGTGTTCAGGATAATGAAAGCGAAGATCTTTCCTGCAATGCCTCTGTAGGTTCCACAATCAGCTTTGCTTGCCTTGTTTTTGAAGAGAGCAACAATCAAGGCGTTGTGGAAGTCTTCTGACTCCTCCTCCCAGATGCTACACAGTGTGTCGTGGAAGGCCTCTAGCGTGCTCGGGCCTGCTGCTTGGTAGATCTCAGCGGGAATGCCATCCTTTCCTGAGGTTCTGTCTATGTTTATCATGGTGATGGCTTTCTTGAGCTCCCCAGTGGAAGGGAGCCAGTCCTACTCTTCCTGTACTGTTTGATGGGGGATTTGTTGTAAGGCAGTGGGGTCAACTGTGCAAGCTTGTTCAGCAGACTGAAGTGTTCAGCCCAGCGGTCTCTAAGTCCTTCTTGGTCTTTGATCAAGCTCGATCCGTCTGAGGGCAGCAAAGGGGAGCATCCTGATCTTGGAGGGCCATTATACCGATTTTATGGCGTCGAAGAACTTGGAGTTGTGAGAGTCAGCATGCTGCTGCACTTCCTCAGCCTTTCTCAGCCACCACTGATCCTGCATGTCTCTCAGTTCCGTCTGCACTTTGCTCTGACGGTGCTTGAATGTGTCCCTTTTTGAGTTGGACGTTGGGTCGTTTTGCCCTCTACATATACTTTGTTCTTAGCGTCCAGGGCTGATGAGATGGACTCATCGTTTCCATTGAACCAGTCCTGGTGCACCGTTTTTGCTGTGCCTATAACAACTTGCTATAGTTTACTATGACCATTTCTCAGGTTCCAGCGGATGGTGTGCTGCATGACGGCGTGTCGTCCAAAGAGTCCTGAAACCGGTGCCGGTGGTCGTGTTCAACAATACTCTGGTGACTTTCGGCCGGTTGCGCTGCAAGGGAACAATGTGCAGATTGAAAATGGATCGCATCAGGCTATGATTGTCCAGCATTCAACGCCTCTCATGGCTTGAGTAGTCTTGACATCCTTCAGATCTCGCTGGTGGACGATGGAGAGCGATGCTGACAAAGTCAATCAGGTGCCAATATTTGGACCGAGGATGCATCCAGGTAGTCTTGTACTTGCTGCGAATCTGAACATAGTGTTTGTGATGCACAGGTCGTGCTCAGCGCATTTACTCAAGAGGAGCAAGCCGTTGCTGTTGAGTGTACTTACTCCATTCCGTCCCATCACTCCTTCCCAGCTGTTGCTGTTAATTGTCAACTCGGGCGTTGAAGTCACCGAAGATGACGAGTTTGTCTCTAGAGGGGGTTGTCCTAATAATCTATCAAGGTCTTCGTTGGAGCGTTCCTCACCTTCTTCGGGGCTTGTGATTTTTGGGGCTTAGGCGCTGAGGACAGTGATGTGGGGAGATTTGTTGAGAGGGAAGCGAAGCTTCATGAGGCGTTCTTTGACATCGGTAGGTAGAATGGGAATGTCCTTCGGTAAGTTGACCTGACAACAAAACAAGCTTCATGGATTCTGTCTTGGGCCTCTAGTTTCCCTTTCAAGGAGAAAGAGTATCCATCCTTCTCTTCTTTCAAGGAACCTTCGTCAGCGAGTCTTGTCTCGCTGAGAGCTGCCACGTCTATATGATAGCACTGGAGTTCTCTTGCTGCAAGTGCATTTCTTCTCTCAGGTCTGACTGCATTGTCTCTATCCATCAGTGTATGGACATTTCAGACTTCAAAGATGAGTTTTCGTTTGTTTGTTTTTCTCGTTGTTGTACGACCGCATGTGGATGATCCGCCAACGCCGTAAGCTGGTCGGACTTGGTGGTGCAGGCAATGTTGGTGGTACCTTTTCTAACCTCCTCCCTCATGTGAAGGTGGGCAGTAATGTTCTGAGGAGGGCTGCCCAGCCACCTTGGAAACTGCCAGATCCCTGTGCTGCCCCGGGTAAAGAGAAGACGACCACTGGTCCAAGGGCCGCCTACGTACAGGTTCGTGACTACAGCTGCCAGTGATCATCTCCACCTGTTGCTTCGTCACTCCCCCATCTCTGCAGGACTTGGAAGGTTTGGATCGGGGTCGAATCACACAACAAACCTGTGGGGCAACCCCACTCTCTTGAATAAGGAAATCTTGATCCAGTGGCACAGATAACGGTTTACAGCTGGAGGTTTCCGAGGCTGCAGTGGAAGACGATGGCTTCTTTGGTACCTCCTGTCCTGCTCTGCGCGCTCCACAACGCTTGCTGGAACCGCCGTCTTGACCGTAGGAACTATTGGAGGCCCCGTCCGCTCTGTCTGCCGGAGCCAGTCTTCACATGCTAGGGTAGGCACGCCCTGGCTCACCGTGGGTTTGACCCGTCAGCTACCCTCACCTGGTTTAGCCGGCTAGTCGACGCCGTTGCCCAGGGTGTGGCCGCTGCGCATGCTACAGCTACTCGGAGCCACAGGTGAGAGCTGGGTGACAGATGGGGACCAATGTAGAGGAAACCACCCTCGAAGGAGCACGGCATGTCCCCCCCCCCCCCATCAGGAGTACTACCCCTCCCTGGACACCCCATATCTATCTGTCTGTCTGTCTGTCCGTCCGTCCGTCCGTCCGCCAGCCCTTCCATCCATCCATCCATCCATCCATCCAACCATTCATCCATCCATTCATCCATCCATCCATCCATCCATCCATCAATCTATCTATAGATAGATAGATTTATATATTATGTGCAGACGCAGTTGGTATATATTAGATCTCACTCACACACACACACACACACACACACACACACACACACACAAACACACACACACAAACACACACACACACACACACAAACACAAACACACACACACACACACACACACACACAAAAA
>JBCAUA010357619.1:0-18678 GCA_038406235.1 Peronia verruculata | reverse complement strand
GTCACAAACAGACTGGGGGAGCTTGGTTTGGAGGTGCCTGTTGTGGTTGCCCGGTGGGAAACCTCAATATACCCCAGAAGATTAACGATGGGAGTTGGGTTTCGCTGGTGGCGGTGGAGGGGAATCGTGTTATTAATCGAGGGGAGATATCTGCGTCTGTTGGTTTGGGGGTTTGTTGGTTGCGCTCACTGGCAGTTCCGGATCAGCCCTCTGACCCAGAGCTAGATGTACAATGAAATTAAATATACTCTTATTGTCATAGTACTATTGTCACTATTGTTGTAGATTGCTAGAGCCCATATTACTATTGTTGTCATGAATAATATCATTATAAATAATATCATTGATACTACCACCACTAATACTAATATATATATATATATATATCTTTGTGTTTGTCAAAGTCACTATCACATCCCCTACAACTATTCAGATACTACCCAATTCCATCACAGAAAGGATCTTGTGTGCCTACATATACCACTTTGTCGATGACTGTGTAAGGCTGTTTTGTATTTTTCTGTTCTCTTTTTTTGTTTGTGGTTTGTTTGTTTGTTTGTTTGTGCTCATTTGTAGGAAGAGCCAAGATTTTCTTCAGGAAATTCTACAAAAATCTTTGTTTCTCGCATTGCTCTTTACTCACTCGACAACTACATACAAACATAATAAGAACATTATGCTTACAACTTTTACTTACTTACAAAAACAGATAAGCTTAATGATAGTTTTACTAGTGCAAGACTAATACTACTGGAGAAGAAAACACATCTGAATTGGGGTCAAAAATTGAATTGTTCAAGACTTTACGACCTCCCTCCCAATTATCGTCAGATATCTCCCTACATCCCCCAACTGAACTACAGGCACGTTTTGAAGCATTTGGTTGAGGACTTCACCATACAAAACTACCAGTAGTCATGACAAGGTATGGATTCCTGTTGATCAAGGGCTCACTACAGTTACTGAAGCCATAACGTCAGTGAGACAAGATGAGTGAGCGGTCTTGCGCTCATTCCCGCCTTGTAGGGTATCTCTTCATGCGAAGCGTCCTCATCCCCAGCCGTCCGCACCGGAAGAGACATTACTACAACGCTGGCAGATGAACTCTGGAGACAAATTCAGTACACATGAAGTGCTTCATTCTGAATATCTGAAATTCACGAGATTAAATGATCTAATAAGACACACTGACTCTCATGTGGTTAGTTGTGTTCTAGGGCTTAGTCTGGATTCCTGGTGTCCTGTTCCTGTCTGTTTGGATTGTAGTACAGATAAAACAACTTTGACTTCAGTAAATCTTTTATGAGAGCTTTTCTCGACGCACAAGTAGAACACAAGATTTCAGAAAAACCTGACGCTGGAAGTACGTCAGGTGTTTTGCTAAGTCATTAAATCATTACCAATACTCACTACTATCAATATTTGGAGGGAATATAAAATAGCTAAGGGTTTTAGTCATAAATTTCCTCACCACAGGGTTAAGTAAAAAAATGAGGTAAACTTACGGCCGAGGCAAGGCCAAGGTCATGGATCGATGGGATTTTCTAGAGTATTTGTAAACTCTATTGTGTTGATGATCTGTAGTGTAGTTATACTGAGCGCATACTATTGCATGCAGTTCTCTCATTTGATACAGAATCTGTTGAATGACAAAGTCAAACCCTTTTTGTCATATTAATTGCTATTTGTCTTGGTTGTTTTAGTTGAAGTTGTTGTTGGTTGGTATGCTGCTTTGTGTTTTCAGTCCTTGAACGCTGAAATTTGTCATCTGTAGCAATGCTGTGGATATTTCCGACCTTATTAAAAACCCCCACGAAAAAATGGGGTCAAAGGTTGTAAAGTTCCAACTTACTGAATTAAAAGGCGAAGCACCTGATGAACCGATCTGGTTAATATCTTCCACTCTAACCTAACCGCCCCGTGAGTTTGGCGCCATTCGAATGATAACAGATCACATATCCTCCGGCATGAAATCTCAACTAAATGAGATCTGATCGTAGACTTCAAGCATATTACTTGTGTTGATGCTAGAGACGAAACTTGATGCACTTTATAAAATTAACCAGTGGACCAGGTCAGGTAGTAGGTTGATGTTGAAGTTTGTCCTCTGATCCTTATCAAACACAGCAGATTATTCCTTTATCTCTCAAAGGGTTTGGCGATTTTCCTAACTTTTCCCTGTAGATCCTATCTCCAGGCATTCGCCATGTCTGTCTTTCATGCTCAGTGTGCATTTTATTCTCCCCGCCTTTCATTTTTATCTTTCTGACCAAGTTTTGATTACATCCGAATGTCGTTCCTTTCCATGCATATTCTACATTTTTAATTAGTAGCTGTGAAGACGTTTTCTTCTTAAATTAGATTTACCTACAAACCTATTATGTAAGGGAAAAAACAGCATTTTGGCAAAGAAATTGATTAATAATTTGAGTAAACTTGTAAGAGAGCAACTGCCTCACTGCTTGGTTGAATATCATTGATGGTTCTATCAAGAAAGAATCGAGCTACTTCTTCTTAATTCAGCTAATGTGCACGAAGACTGGGTCAACATTTTATTTATTTATTTATTTATTTATTATTATTTTTTTTTTAACAATTTGTTTTCCAGAATCTTTATATTAAGTAAAGCGTACCAAAGGTTAATCTTGCCATCCGAAATCTATGCCTCTCGTTATCAAAGAAAGGACTTTGCACCACCAAAGTTTATGTTATGTTTACCCAATGTGATCTTCAACATTTAGCCTTTAATAATTGAATGTTCGAAATATTTACCAGTCCGTACTTCAGTCTGAGCATTCCCCCTTCGTTAAAGTTTGTCGTTAAATCAGATACCGTCTTTTGGCGTATCTAATTTTGAAATGCAATTCCTTCCTCCATTTGTGTAACTAGGCTGAAATCCTGGGCACGTCAGAATTTTAACTCCCATCTTGCCAGCTTGGTGGAAGATAAACATTAGGAGCTGTGAAACCCTAGTGCGAGCTCAGTTCTTTCCGCAGATGAATATACAATTTAAAAACTACTGAGCGTTGTTATGGCTCAAGATTTATGGAACATTTTTTTTCCCTTAACATTTATAAAATGCATTTCCGAAACAGGAATAGTGCATTACAGGATCAGCACAAACATTTTCCAGCTGAGATCAGGAATAAATTTAACTAGCATTTCTGACAGCCGCCATTGTACCATGGTTCGATACAGACAAGCATCGATCTGCTTTTGCAGTGTGATAGTACACATGTATGCCGGACATCGATAGCCATTACGATTGCCATTAAAACGCCTACGCAATTTAAATGTGACGCGAACTACTGCTGAGTGCAGATTAAATGATAAGGTAACAGCGTTGCTATAAAAATATTAAATTAACCCTGTAAACCCCGAGGCAACTTTTAAAACCAAATTTTGACATTGTCTTAAGACATAGTTCAGTTTCCATAAACTTACTTTTATGAGAACATTTGCAATGACTACGTACTGAACAGCAGTACAAGTTTATACTGCTATAGTTATGATTTTTGCATAAAACGCTCAATGTGGTGTTGGCCTCCTCTCACTTGTATAGGGTTAACTACATTAACTCATGACACTGTGCCTTTCTCCTCTCCCTCCTCTTCAACTGTCCTCCGTCCTAAAACTGGAAGATTTCCTGTTGTGACAATGATTTGTATCAGAGCATGAAACGATCGGCAAAACCAAACCAAAACCAGTAATGGGAAAAAGATGAGCCAAAAGGAGCATGAATTTAAGAGAAGGGTAGATTAAGGGACAGATTAGAGGAGGAAATAAAACATTAAGCTGATAGAAGGAAAGTCTAGAAGTAAGGCAGAATAAACGTATTGATTTCGACCGTTCCGAATCCTAGCCAGAGGGAGGCTTTACTAATGAACAGGGCTGTAAAAGGAAAAGAGGAATATCACAGGAAACTAATAATTACTGCGCAATTTTGCTTAGTTAAGTATGTTGAGTGTATCAGACTGGGAGGCTGGGATAAAAGGGAGAGGGGAGGGGGGAGGCGAGGAAATGGGGAGGCAGGGGGGAATAATTAAGATCTTGCAGTGACATTTTACCGTGGTTACGAAAACTGTCCTCTTTGAAGGCTTCGCTACACAGAGAAAATTGATCCAAAATTATATATCAGTTTTAACAGGTCTAACATACAAACAGCCCGTGAATTAAGATGGACAGGGAAGTGATATCTTTGGGGGATTAAAATTAAAACAAAAATGTTCAAAAGACAACGTTAATACGTTTTTTTTTTTTTTTTAAGACAGAAAAAGATTTTGAGACTGAAATTGTAGGGTGGAAATAACTTTCATTAAATCTGTGGACCCAAACCAAGATGCAAAGCGAAATTAACTACATGTACAACCCGACAGTTCTCGATTTAACATCAAATACAGAAAAACGAGATGCAACGTTTATGTGTGTGTTCTTGATGACCGCATGAGTTCTTATGAATGTTGAATAAATATCACGCGACAACTTAATTAAGTTTAGTTAACTAGGTCAGCTTAAATTATTCGAGTAATGTACCTTTATATTTACCCATGTTTACATAATATATATATATAATTATTAAACCCAATTTTCACAGCAGATTTTTTGTCACAAATACGATGGTTTTTGTTTACTGCTCTTGTACATTCGTTCGCAGCGTTTGTATCTAACCTGCAAACTGGAGAGAAGGCTGGTGTTGATCTCGAAGAAAACTCATACATAGCTCATCCGTTTCAATTAGGCTGCCCATTTCATCTACAATGAAAAACACCAGCACGAGCCAGGACGCCCACATGTAAGCTGGAAATTTAACTTCCCGTTCCATCATCACTAGAGCTCGAGCCTTTAGACAGACATGGAATAGTCAATGGCGTAGATAGTAAAGTGCATGCTTTTAACAGTAACTCTTTATAATTATCTCCTTCATATGCATTCAGCCTCCAGGTCCACTGTTCATTCTGAACCTTTTATTCCGTAGAACGAGCTTAACAATCATACCTTAGTAATGTTATCTGAGCCTCGCACCACATCTTCTCCATGTAAATTCAACCTCACTATACGCTAGTTATTCTCGGCTTTTTGACAGATAAATAAAACCTAGTTTACACTGACTCTTTCGTATACGAACTCGGCCACGAAGCACCAAAATTAATTTCCTTTTTTTTTTTTTCTTCACAAAACTAATTTTACACTACAATATCTGTATATTTGCTGATGTCAAATCTCTTCCCAGCAATTTATTGGAGAGAGCAAACATTACAAAACATTTAATTTATTTTAATTAATTCAGCACCACTCAAGCTAACAGTCCAAGTTTTTGTTTTTTTTTTAGCAGACAAATACCATCTTAACACTCACTCTCTCTCTCTTGTCAACTCCGCCCAGCGGCATCCCCCGCATCCCCAGGTTTTAGAAAACGAAATTAACAATACATCTTGCATAAGTTTTCTTTATTAATGTGCTATATCCATTCACAATGTGTGCGTCTGTGTGATTTCGTTTTTTCTAACATGCTGTGTATCTGTCACAAATAGACAGTGTGATGTCCTTATTCCAGTGGAAATTCAAAAATCTGCCTCAAACTTATGATGTTATTATCTAAAGAAAATTGGTGTAGGTCAAATAAAATTTAGCCCTGATATGTGACCATACTGTAATGACTAGGATTTCCTTACAATATTGTACAATAAAATATCAATATTTCTGTTTGCAAATCTAAAATTAAAAAATGAAGTCTGCTCCCATCTTTATGGGGAAACCCTGTGTTACATCAGACATTCATTGACGCTCCCTTTCTCTAATGAGATTTACGTTCATCTTCTGTCTTCAAAACACAGTCATCTAAGAATATATAAAGGTTTTTGATTCTTTATAGCTTACAGATGATATAAGTTAAGAAATGACAAAAAACTAGCGGCAACAGTAGAACTGTTTCCCAAAGAGGACATTCATTATTTCCTAAGAGATAGTTCACTCAGGAGGTTAGGAAGAGGGAGTGCTCGTGTTTTAGATAACATTTAATCCCACTGAGAAGGAATATTGATTCACTACAGTAGAGGAGTGGACTCACTGGGAATCTTCTGTGATCATCTAATGATGATCAACGCTCCTTTCGTCTTAACGTTATGAGGTGTTACGTGGTGGAGGCAGGCTGTTCTTTTGTTTACGTTGAGGAGACTTTATGAGATGCCACACGATGAAATCAGACCACAGTCAAATTTTGAGCATATTTGGAGTTTTGGCATCATTGTAAAGATTATTCATTTCCCTTTCTGTGTGTGAAAAAATGATTGTTCTACCTTAAGATATTGGCAATTAAAGACAATGGGAGTCACCTGTTGCTGCAGCTGAATTTATTAAGAAAATGGCATTTCACTTTTGAAAGTCTTTATTAATCATTGTTAGGCCACGCCACTAAATTAAAACTTTTAGGCTTTTGATCGATCTATTTCAATAAACTGAACTCGAAAATGTATTTTTAGATTGATGTAGAAGAAACAAAAACATGTTAAAAATCATTCACTATTGAAAAACACATGATTTCTCCGGTTGGCTCAGTTTGACAAGTGCCTGATTTCATCGTGGTGTGAGGACAGATTGTGTTGAAAACAGTTCTACATAATAAGTCATTATAGTACAACTCAATGAATATATATATATATAAAAAAATGCCAAATAAGATCAAGAGGATAAAGTGATAAACTCTTGATACATCTGAAAGCAAGTCGTTTCGTACCTTTTTATTTTTATTATTTTGTGTGTGTGTGTGTGTGTGTGTGTGTGTGATATCAACTAACACATCGCCAGATGTCTTTCTGTGCGAAAATGCCTAACGAGTTTCATGCTCCTGTGTTCCCCGGTTCACCCAAGTACATTTCTATTATTTACAATGCAATGCTTTACCACGTTCTTTAAATTACACTTCTCGAGAGCATGAAAAGAAAAGAAAGTCAGTTGTGAAGGGCTGGGCATTGCTTTAAGTTCAATCCAGAAAGTGTGGAATACAAATTAGAAGAATAAAGTTGCGCTTGTTTTAGTTCTAAAAAAAAACATGGGTAGAAACTATTGGATTACTAAGGGGCTTCAATTTCAGTCATTTTGAAGAGAATGCAGTTGAGTCCAACAGCCAATATATCGGAGACAAATAATTTTCATATCATCTTATGTTATTTGGCCAGTACTTTAAACGTGCAGTTTTATGTGCAATTTTCCTATAAAATCGGCATCTTGACACTGCCAGGGTTAACTCTGCCTTAAATCAATTTCATATTTGCTGTTATTCCTTTTCTGCTGACAAGACTGGAAGTCATTGAATTAGTGTATATATAAGTGTGTGTGTATGTGCGTGTACGTGTGCATGCGTGTATATATGTGTGTCTGTGTGTGCGTGTGCTTGTAAGTGTGTTTTCTTGGTTTCGAAGTTCTAATGTGACAAGAAAAAAGTTAACAAAATCATGATAATAATGACACCTATGAAAGAAAACATTGATGAGGCAGAACGATAAATACATAATTATTTATATGGATATCCGATCAATGGCAAGAAACATAAGAGAATTATGAAGCAATTTAAACTGGATGAACATGAAAAGGATACAGTGGGCGATGAATGTCCTCGCACACATAAAATGACAGAGATTTTTAAAAATCTAAATTTGGCTTAGTTGAGCTGAAAAATTATTGTTATGTTTTACTTTAGCAATGTGACTGTAAAGTAGTGGGAACTACTACTGGCCATCACCTTTTTTGTGGAATTAATGCTTTAGATGGATGTGATTCATACAAAGGACATTGAATTTTTGCAGGGTGTCTGTAAAGTCTGGATAGAAAAGTAAAAGTGCGTATTTTTAATAAAACACTATGAAAAGCATTTATTGAGATGGAGTATTAATATATACTGCTTTCAATATGATTTCCACCATTTATGATGCAAAATTCGATGCTCTTGCAAGATTGAAATGAACCCGAGACATTAGCCCCAACAAAAAGGTGATTAATAGTGATATTATCCATGTATCCAGACTTTACAGATACCCTGAACATGTATAAAGGAGGCCAACAGAGAAATAAGAAAAGCATGAAGTAAAAAATTATTCACTCAAGGATACAGTTTGCAAGTACAAAGTTATGAATAATATTGTGATAGCTGAGTGCCAAGGTTGTTGGCTGAAATTATTCATCTTTATGAAATGTCAGAGAGTCAGATATTAAAAAGATTGATATCTGTGCATCAATCAACATGACTGACACCCACACGTCTGCTCTATGTACAACTCCATTCATACTGAGACAGCTTGCCTATGTCATTGACCGTGATGTTTCCAAGGCAACACAATGGAACGATGTGACGTCAACAGTTTGTATTCTGTGAAAGAAGCAAAATGGCGCCTTTTTTGTTTGCGAAAATAAAATTATGCTTTTTTCTGTAGACAGAATCTACTCAGAGGCCTTTAACTGAATGTGCTCTTCCTTTCTTTTGTCTTGTAATGCGTCTATTATGTTGATCAAGCAAACATTGACAAGAACATGAGCAAGCTCTAATATCGTACTGACGATCGAATTTAGATGTCGGAGGATGTATTCTGCATTGTTATACTCAGCCCATTTTCCCCCTTGCTCAAGCAACTATCAGATGTTGAGGGAATATCAAATACTAAGCATTATATCCTAAATCCCAATAGCCCCCAGTACTCTAATAGCTTTCGAATCCAAACAAAAGACGCATAAAATGTTTTTGTTTCAAGAAATATTTAAAAATAGTGGCTCAAATGGATTTCATAGCTATGAGTTTGTTTTTTTTTTTCGTTTTTTTTTTTCGAAAACAACAAAACTCGAGTGAACATTTTCATCTTTTCCCATTTGAATCGATAGTTTGGGTCCTCTGAGAAAACTGAAGAAATTAGAGAATTTTCTTTAAGGAAACCTGTTGAGCAGTCAAGAATTTAATCATTTATACTGGTTTTTTTTTTTTTTTTCCTTTTTGTCGTCTTTTTTTTTTTTTTTTCATCCCTTCAAAATGCCCCCTCTTTTTTTCCCCCTTTATCTTGTCTATTTTAATGACTTGACTCAACGATGCTGTTTCAGGCTCCCGAAGACAAGACATTGCAAAATTACATGCGTCTATTGTTTTGACATGGCTAATTCATAAGTCTGTATTCTTTGCTGCTATGCATGGAACAACGGGCGTCTCCAAAATAGCATTAGATCTACGTTCATTAGTGAACAGTAAAAATAGCAACAATCATGCAAACATGGCAAGTGACAATGGAAAAAATAATAGTAACACGATAAGTTAATTAGACACGCCTTTTCTAGAAACATAGTAATTATTCCCTAACAAAGGTTGATACAGATTCACAGCGCTTGTCTACTACGTTTACAAAGCCTCAAAGTTTTTTGTCGTTGTTTCACGTCCTGTCCCAACTCTCTCTCACCCCTACCCCTTTCGCCTTTCCATTTTCATATCCTTATTTCCCCAGCATCAAACGGCCAATATAATCAAACTTCGTCAACTCAGAATAATGAATGCATTACCATTTTCATCTAAATGCAGGGCATAGAAGAAACGAAAACACCCATTTTTGCGTTTGTGTTTCCCACACTCAGGACAGTAAAATGACACTATGCACAGTTTCACAATTCCATTGACAATGTCACAAGCTAGGATGTTTGAAACCATACAGAAATGTGTATCAGTAGCGAGTATATCGATATAGCAATGTGCACATACTTCGCAAGAGTTACAATCAGACGCCAATTTCATATCAGATTTAAAAAAAAAAAAAAAATGATGGTTTGCCTCGATAACTCAAGAGGCGACGAATTAATGTGTTGTTTTTTCTATTCAATGTCAGTGATTTCCTGTATTTAATACAGGTGTGAAAGGATATTGCTAACAAAGCGTTGTTAATGAACGACTTATTCACAAGGGATTCTCTCCTGGAAGCGAGTAGTTCTCTTTCCCGGTTACTTGACCCTGTAAGGTGTGTTAAAGTCTTTGGAGCTGACCAGCTGACCAATGTTTCCTGCTTTCACGTCCTCGTTACATGTCAGAATACCATCTCGCACGCGGCTGCTGCCCGCGGGATGGCCACCTACTTGCTTGGCGTCACCAGGATTGTTTTTACCACTACCAGATTTCTTGCCCTCTGCTGTCTCCGAAGGGGAGTCCATATGCAGAGCAGCTATCTCTTTTTCTACTGGGCCAATCGTCTTGTCTTTGGAGTCTCTTCTATTCGCTTCGTCCTTCTCTTTGTTTTCATCATCTACATCTGCCTCACCAGTGTCGTACTTGCTTTCGACTACGAAGCCCTCACTAGCAGCTTTATCCACCAGTTTCATCACGTTGTCACTTAGGCAGTGGAGTGATCTTCTTACTGCAGAACGATAACGAGCTGTGTCGTCGTCATCTTCGTCATCGTTGTCAATGCCATCATCGTCCACTACCGTGTATGGTGTATTTTTTCCTTCGCTGTTTCGGGACTCCGAGGATGGTGTATCTAGGTCAAATTGCTCACTATCAGGAGAGATTACATCGCTCTCCTCACTCTCATTCTCTGCCATGGCTATGTTTTGGTCAATTCTTGCTTGAACTTCCATCCGTTCCTGCAGTTTGTCTGCTGCACTGCACGAGATGTATTCCACTTCTGTTGGAGGTGATTCAATTTCTCGTTCGTCCTCTCCAAGTGGTGTATTCGCTTTAGCCTTTTGTTGGGCTCGTCGTTTCTCTCTTTCCATTGCCTCAAGCCTTTTGTCCTCCTCACTGCAGGGGATATAATCTACTTCTGTTGCACGTGAAGGAATTTCTCGCTCATCCTCTGCGAGTGGTGTATATGCCCGTGCAGCATTAGGGGCACGTCTTGCTTTTATTTCCTTATCATGCCTTTTGTCCTCTGCACTGTAGGGAACACATTCTGTGTCTGTGGCAGGTGAGTTGATGTCCCGCCCTCCTTTACTACGTTCCCGCTTGGTGCGCCCAGATTTAGTGTTAGGCTTAGTGAGGTATCTTAAATCTTCAACTTCTGTCATTGGTGACTGGTCATATCTATCATCATCGGAATCGTAGTCAGGAGGCTTAGTGCGATTCTTCTTGTCTGCACGAGGCAAATGTAGGCGTGTTGCCGTGTTAGTGGTGCGCTTACTGTGTTTAGATGTACCCACTATTTTCTGATTTTCTCTTATGTTAGGCAGTCCTGTAAGACTATCCATGAACTCGATTTCTGTTCGAGGTGTGATGAGATCTATCTCCTTATCTGAGTCTCCTGCAGCAGAGCCTGGTTTGGTCATTCTTTTTGTGTTGTTATGTTCTGATCTCTGCTGTTTATCTGAAGCAGTACTATCCCCGGTATGGACTCTGCGATTTGCATGTCCTTCGCCTAGTCCCGAGTCACTGATAGCGTCGTCGTCGTCCTCTTCCTCCTCCTCGTCACTGCCCGAATTTTCGTCCAAAGCAAGTTCACTTTCAGCAGCGGACGCAACATCATCGTGCTGGGAAGGCGTTGTTCCGCGGCAGTAGGGGGTTCCATGACGGTAGGTGTATGTGTTACCGTCATAGGGAGGCACGTCCTCAGCATAGGATGGTGAACTGCTGCTGTATGCCCCACCTTCTCCGCGAGATCCATTTTCACTTGCCCGAGCTGTATCGCTACTGCTGGGGGTGGTTTCCCCACAGTACACCCCACCTGCCGCGTACAATGCTGACTCGTCACTGGGAGTCTCCGCGCCGTCCGTCAAACGACCTCCAGTTAAACTGCTGGGCACCACTCCCGAGTCAAAGGCCTCTATGTCCTCGGTGTCACATTCTCCAAACTCATCCGTCAAATTGATCTTGTCAGATAAGCGACCACTGGAGTTCTCTGCCCTGGTCACTTGCTTGCCATCCAGACCCGCGGCATTGGTAGGCTGTGATTGGCTGTGAGACAGACCTGTTTTCGGCTTTTGGTTGGCTTCTACATGATCCGATTGACTCAAACTTCTCTGTCTCGGATTTTTACCCAATTTCTTTTGTTTTGAAGGAGAACTCGCTTTCGAACTGTCTGAGGATTTTGAAGAGGAATGTTTATCGAAAGCTTTCTGTGACGGTAAGCAACCTGCACCCACTGCCATCAAATCAGGTTCCTCGGAGCTTCGATTTTTAGATTTTCTTAGTAAATTCTTCATTTTGGATTTGGGTTTTTCTATGGCTTTAGGCTTTTCGACAGTCTTGGACTTGTCAGAGCTTGCCGAACTTTGAAGAGATGCCTGGGAGCTGAGAGAACTGTCTTGAGTGGATTTTTTCCTGTATTTGGCCATGGTTGTCGTTAATTTGGCGACACGGTAAAATTTCGCTGAGGGTTTGAGAAATTCCACTTCTGATTTTTGATACCCTTCCTCAAGGCACCACTCCAAGGGGGTTAATTGATGGTTCTTGTCCTTCAAAGTGAGGGATGCTTTCCCTTTGACTGCAAGAATTTTGGCACATTGTATGAAATCGTTACGGGCTGCCACGTGTAATGCTGTGTATCCGGCCTTGTTGTAGTGATCAATGTGGAGCCCCAAGCGTCTGAAGTGACGGACCAACAACTCCAGGGCGATGTCGTTACCGATGTTGGCTGCGTGGATCAGTGCGGTATTGCCTGAAAAGTAAAGAAAACACAATGTGAAACACGATTGTTGGAGAAGTTCAAATCCACAGATCTTCTTCAATGTTACAGTCAAAACCTCATTCAGGATAAATGATACAATTAAATGACCAGAGCCAAAGGCTTCAAATCGTATTTGGCTAGCGAAATAAAAACGAGTATTTTTGTTTTGCTTTTCAGTTTGAAAGTTGAAAAGGGATCATTAGCGATCGTTGGGAGGGAAAGAACATAGTTAATTAAACAAGATAAAAGGAGGCATTGTTCTTTTCTTGTAGGTGGCCATTTTTACCAATGAATATGAAAGTCTAATCGTGTGACTTAGGATTATACCGGAATGGATCACCTAAAGAAGTGCATTTATATCTCAGGAAAATAGGCCCTATGTTAGAGAGAGGAACCGCTGAAGATGATAAGAGTATCAGTTTAGATAGCTAGAAATCGGGCTCATGACGTTTTAGTGCAAGTTCCGAAAACATGTTTCAAAGATGTTAGATGATTTTCTTTTCCGCTAAATCATAATATTACCTTGCCATGAGAACTTTGGTTTTCAATATTGTAAATTACGACAGCGAACAAAAATAATCTCTTAACAGTGACTGAATAAGGCCAGGTTTAATTTTTTTTATCTGAATCTGCAAAAAAAAAATCTTTCTTTTTTAAACAGACTAACAGCACCTAAGAAATTATTTAATTCAAAACAAAATGATTTTAATTTAATTAAATAAGATTAATGCAGTGGCGCAGTACGAACAGCAACCTAATTGAAAACACTGATTACAGACATTTATGAACATCCCCTGCAGAACATCAGGTATATCATTGTTCACAAATATGGGATTTTATCTGCAATTTCCAGGGGAAACTCACGTCAGCTTCAGAATGACAGGCCATTATTATTGTGCAAATTGTTCTATTTTTAGGCCTCATAAAACAACTAACTAACAGCAGGGCGGCAATCAAAATCAGCTAAGGCAGAAAATACCTGAGTCGTGATTTATCTATTTTTCCCCCTACACAAAGCCGGTAAATTCATTTGTTACTGAGGCAGGTGGATGTCTTTTCTCCTATTATTATTCCTATGTTTTGTTTTCTTTATTTAGTGATTGAATTTGTGCCGCCTTTATATATGTACCTAGTTTTTGTTATGTATCATATAAATGTACATGTTATTTGTTTGTCTTTTTTTTTTATGTCAACCAGTAACAAGTAACCGCTATTTATTTCTAACCCTCCATTAATAGGTTCATGGTATGCACGCACAACACGCACAATGACAAAGTACCATTTTAATATTCATACCATTCTCTGTCAAAATCATGTATTCCAGTCATGCTGATTTTAAATTCATAGCACTATCGCTTATAATTATAGTGATCGATCTCTTAGACCTCAAGCTGAGGCATTATTTGAGCCGTCGTACATTTTCTGCACCTGTGTGATAGATGATTTATGTGTCACGATCAGCTTAGCCAGGAGGATATGTAGTGAAGGACAAAAAGACCCCTGCTTTGTAATTGAGTCAACTGTATATTATCTTTGAAATTATGCTAATTCCATAATTTCTTTCACCATTCATACTCAACAATAATGTTCTCCTTTATTGTACACGAACGGTGTGAATCTTTCTTAATTTTCTTTTTAGTTTTAAATTTACGAAGAAGTAAGTATTTTAATAAAAAGGATTTAAAGAAACAGTTTCACTTCCTGAATTGACATCTACAGGAATTAAAGGCATACCGTCCAGTTCAAAATGTCAGTGACTCCGGGAATGCCAAAAGTTTGTAGTATTATCCTGTAACAGTTTTGGCAACGCTGAATATTATGTTAAATTTGAATGATTCAAAGCCGCTTTAGTATATCTTCAAACATTGGTATATTTACATTCTTAGGTCCTCCTTAACCGTTTGCCCGATAATCTAAAACCTCATGTTACGCTATGCCATAGATTCTACTGAAAGGATGTGTTGTTGTTGTTGTCTTTGTTTTTGTTGTTGTTGTTGTTGTTGTTTTTGTTGTTGCTATTTTGTGTGTTTGGTTTCATTCCAGTGTCAGCAAAGAAACTTTACTTTCAAAAAGACAGTTCATAAAAAGTGGCAGATATTTAAGCAAAATATTGTATTCTGAAATTTCTAATCTTTTGCATGAGATCAACGATAACGAAACATGTCTTTTTGAGCTTATTTGAGGCAAACCATTCTATCTAAACTTTACAATGGTCCCCAACCCCCAGGCCGCGGACCGGTACCGGCCCCGGGATCAATTGGTACTAGACAGCACAAGAAACATTTAATTATTTCCATTTAATTTACTGAATCCAACGATTTTTTATTTTCCTTTTATTATTCTGCAACCTGTCACGCCAACAACGGTGACAGAAATCTATTTTTGTTAACACACGTACGGACGTACCCACATAGCACTATCTACACCTTTCCCTCCTCCCCCTTCCCCTTTCCCCCCTCCGGTCGCGGTAAAATTGTCAAACGTTGAACGATCCGCGGCGACAGAAAGGTTGAGGACCACTGATTTGAACGACTTCGCCGGTTGAACTATCACTCTGTTTTTTAATTTGTTGTTGTTTATATATATATATATTTATCTATATAAATAAATCAAGAGAGCTTTGGCTGCAGCATTTTATCAAATGTGCTGATCGGCTAATGTCATCTCCTCCTCCTCTTCCCCCCTCCCCCCCCCCCCCCCCCATTTTAGGGGTCATTTGGCAGCAGCTGCATTTGCTTTTTTATATCGATAACATGAGCTATTACCGTCACGGCGATTCCTTCCTGATTCCCATTGCCAGCTCACTTTACCTTAACCTGCCCATTTATCTGGTCTTCCATTGACAGACAAGGATCAGCAGCCATCAAAGCTCCAGAGGCCATTCAGCTCCGAGGGAATTGATTAGGACTATTAATTAAGCAACAGGGCATTCAATTCGGTTGCTGATTTAATTCAACCCCATTGCATAGACATTTTTTGTGGAATCCCTAGAGGTTTGAATATCACAGATCAAAGGTCGATAAAAGGTTTTAGTTCTAGCCAGGATCATGTAGACCAGTAAAATAATGGTTATTATAACCATCAAGACAAAGTCGGTCACAAAAGATGTAGAAGTCAGAAATGGAAGACGAATTAAACCACAGAATGAAAAAGTTAAACATTGCTGGTTTGTTTGATTCGAAAAAAAAAAATAAATAAATGAAAAGTTCTACGTCCATTTCATTACCGAAAGGGTCTGTTTGAGAGGTGATGTCAACAACACATTATGGACGAGAACAAGTCAAGAGAGAAACAAAAACAGCAACAACAATGGCAATTCCAGCCACAAATAACTCCATTTTCGGATCGGTTCATTTGATAGTAAGGATGAAAATAGCAGTTACAATCACAAAGCGTTTTAGGTCTCAATTGACTTTCAGTTGGGCCATATGCTGTCCTCCAGTAATCGATACCGAAAGCAATTCTGTTCAAAGAAGGAAAATGTAATTGAGAACAGATCGATGAATTTAACCCCCCCCCCCCCCAAAAAAAAGGATTTTTTAAATGTGTGTGTGTGTGTGTGTGTGTGTGTGTGTGTGTGTGTGTATGTGTGTGTGTGTGTGTGTGTGTGTGCCTTGATGGCAAGAAAAAAGAAAGGGTTTTCTCCTTTTAATTTTAAGGCAATTTTATTTTGTGTGATTTTTTTGTGTGCAATGAACTGTTTGATGATTCAGTCTTCAAAATCTTGGCTGCACAATTACGTGTATTAAACATCTTATTTCGTTTATGTTGAAGTCATGACTGAAGAGGACTCACCAGTTTTCTAGAAATCCCATCAACCCAGGACCTTGACCTTGCATCAGCCATACCTTTGTCGCACCTATTAACTTGACCCTTTTACCATGGTTGGGACATTTATGACCAAAACTCTTTGCTGTGGGTGATATAGCCTAATGAACGTAAATGCCCTCCAGATAATAATAGTGAGCAGTGTTAATGATCAATAACGTTAGAAAACGCTTGACGTATTTCCAGTGTGGTTTTGTTTTTGTTTTTTTTTCTGAAATCGTGTGTTCTACTATAATCTTGAAGTGAACTGTGTCGCACGAAAGATCAGTTCTCCTTCCTCTTTAAGTGTGTAGCCTTTCAAGATTATCTCCACTTTAAGTGTATGTCCATGTCGGTGAAAGTAGATTGCCTCCACTCTAAGTGTGTAGCCACAGATCGGTGAAAGGAGTTTTTGTGGGTGGAAATTTGAAATATGGAAATTTAGGTTGGCCAACAGCGTCTCTTCCTACTTCTTCATCCAATTTTTCACTGCCAAGGATTCTTTAATGTGCACACGGGACCTCCGAAATATATTCGTCTTTATCCGAGAAAGCTAGAAGTCAGGCTTCTTTATCCAAGAAACTAGGTAACCGTTGAATCACTAAAAACAAAATAAAACAAAACAAAATAAAACAAACACGCAGTTTGTGTTCAAACCTGTGATGTAAGGCCTTAGCCGGGAGCAGACGCCTAACCCCTCCGCCACGGCACCCCCGCTCCCCCTTTCTCATTCTTTCTCGTTAATTGCTTCCTTTCCACATAGTTTCAAAGGAAGACTGGAACAAGGAAGTTTTACTGGTCTCAACTTTTTCTATAAACCCAAAACACTTTAAATTTTGTAGAACCACCTATCCTTAACTGATGGGGTTTTTTTTCCACTACAGTGGCCTATATTTGAAGCTCAAACTTACGTGGAAAAAAATATTTTTTTCTTTACCAAATGGTCAGCGTAGTCGAAGAAACAAACAAAATGACAGTTTTCGTGACTATTTTTATTTCCATTATTATTATTATTACTGAAATTGCATCATTCTTTTCTTCAGCCGTCCTTCCTGTGGTGTTTGAGAAACCATAATATCGTGGTTGTTTGTTTGTTTGTGTTGGGGTTTAACGACACACTTGCACGATTACTGCTATATTGTATCAAGACGGTAAGATACGATTACACGTCAAGAAGAAGAGAGGAAAGAAAGTGGGACAGAAGACAGGAGCAAGGATAGAGAGAAGGATGTCTCCCGTGGAATGTCGAGAGTGGCACTCCATGGCGCTAGTCTTCTTTATAACGCCTTTCTTGTTCTTATCAGCATCCATTCATCAGCTAGTCTGAGGGCTTTCAATGGGACGTTTTACTTATTAAATGTCTACGAATCGTTAAAATTTGATATTTCATCCTCAGAAAGTTACTTTGCTTTAAATAATTGGAAATTCCAATAAGACTGATTCAATACTGACATTTCTGGTTTGAACAGGGGCTCATAACTAGCGGATGTTTTATCCTGGCTCAGGAAAAGCAAAACAAAACAAAGAAAACAAAAAATAATAATTATTACGTATTGAATTGCTCTAGGAATGCCAAAATTCCCTCTCGTAAGAAAAGGTCTTTTATTTTGTGTGACGATGTTAGACGACATTTTTACGGCAAAAAAACAACGGTGAAGGACAAGACTACTGTCATTATCTAACACATGATTACCTGCTTTTTTTTGTACTTTTCAAAGGATTTGTTACTTATAAATTAGCTTCTCTCCATCTCTCTCTCTCTCTCTCTCTCTCTCTCTCTCTCTCTCTCTCTCTCTTTCTCTGTGTCTCCCTCTCTTTCTCACATGAAAAAAAAAATATTTTGTTTTAAAGAGATTTCAACTGAATTTGAAGAGTTCTAGTACGAGGATAGCGATGTCATATGTCAACAAGAAAACACCAATTTTCTTCACTGGCTCATAGATTTTGAGATTAATTTTGTTTCTGTTCTCCCGTATACGACATTATTTGGTATTCAATAATTATTTTGGCACAGATGCACGGAAAACTGATACATTAGAATAATCAGTAAAATGATATTTTAAAACAAGATTCGAAAAAGACAAACAGATACACATACGCTCACATTACATAATATATACATTATATGGATAAAAACTGACAGACCACGCTAGACATAAATACAAAGATGAATTGGCAGACAGACAGATAGATAGATAGATAGATAGATAGATAGATAGATAGATAGATAGATAGATAGATAGATAGATAG
>JBCAUA010357508.1:0-18678 GCA_038406235.1 Peronia verruculata | reverse complement strand
TGGTTCTGGTTTTTATAAGCTTTTGAATCTCCTTTAGTGGTGGTTATCTCAGCTGTCCACAACCGTGGTAAAAAAAAATAACATAACACTATTGTGTTATGTGTAGTGACTACATTAACCTAAACATAGGGTATGCTTATGCTCCAAATGTTTTGTACTGGCTGAATATGTAATAATAATTATGAATATCAAAACGTATGTTGTCAACGTACATGACGTGCTACTCTCGGTTTAGATGTCGTGTACATAGACTAGTCAGGCTTATTAATTTCCTGAACCGTAATAATAGATCTAAATAGAGCTCTAATGGCTGCACATCCGGTTTAAGGTGCAGATTGATATATACGATTTGTGTGCGACATAGAGCAAGTGTTTGTCTAAGGTAAGGCTACAATCAGGGTTTCATATTTGTGTAAATGAAAACAGCATAAATCACATAAAAGTTGTGGCTTCGAGTCAAGTGCTTAAGTTGAGATCTAGCTAGTTCTAGATCTAGAGTACACGAGATCTAGATTCTAGATCTATATATCTAGTCTAGCTAGATCTAGATTCTAGATATCTAGATTAGACTAGATCTAGATATCTAGATCTAGATCTAGATCTAGAGAGTCTAGATCTAGATCTAGATCTAGTCTAGAGATCTAGAGTAGATCTATCATAAATATGGATGGGAATTATGGGAGAATTTTCAGTTACCCTGGTTTTGGAAGGATGCATCATTGATGATAGGTCCCATCATGATGTGTTGTGGCTTAAATGAGTTCATTAGTTGATCCACTCATCCTCTGTAGTGTATGAACAGATTACATCTGGGCAAATGAGCTGATCACTAGATGGTGATGTTTCAGGGCCTTGAATTACACAGAATGCTGTACTTTTCCGGTTCAGAGATTTCCAGTAAACTTCAGTTTTAGGTCTTTTCAAATTCTTGAAGTCTGAAGTCAAACATGGGCAAAGAAAAAAAAGATGTAAACATGGAAACACATCAGACAGAGTAAACCCCAAGTCAAATAAAACAAGTGTTTTCTGTTTTGCATTCTAATGTAACACCCACATTCATTTGCTTATTACTGGGGCATTTCTAAAAACAGCTGGCAAAGAAAAAAAAAATTGTATAGTCATTGCATTAGAATTAAATCTAAGATAGATCCAGAGTCTAACTTTATATATAAGTGAACTCTATATCAATATCATCTAAAACCATGCATGGTAGATATATAGATCTTATAATTGTAGTCTTATGATAGCCATGCAGGTGGTTTGAGGTGTAAATCTAAATGATGGAGATAGATGCAGATCTGCTTTATTTAGATCTCAAAACAGAATGCCTTCCACAGGTGATGGGACATGAAATAAAATCATACAATTCTATTCTCAAGATCTATGCCTCATGCCTGTTCAAATATCCATAGAACTACAATTTCCACACAGAAAAAGTGCTTGACAACAGTGATTGATGGTATTCTGTATTTACTTTGATGTTTTTGTTAGACCAAAATTGTATTGGCATTTCATGATCAGTTGTAGAGAGAGACTCTGAGAGTCTTCATTTTGAATAAACTTGACCTGCATGTTTGGATATTTTTGGTTTGGTCTGAACTGCCTCAAGGTGGTATGTTTTATTTGTATGGTATTTTTTTCAGACATGGGGCCAATTGGTCGATCACGATCTAGAAGCCCGGTGAAAACTGATGGCAAAATTGAAGGCGAAGATCTAAAGAAGCGGGAATCTAAAAGAGAACGATCTCGATCAAAGGAGCGCACGAAACATAAATCAAGACATAGATCAAGAAGCAAGGAAAGGTACTGGTCGACAAGTATCTAAGGCTGTTTATATGGCTGGTGTGATTTAAATATATTTCAGATGGATTGTTCATGAATATATTGATGGCTTAGTTCAAACTTGCTATAAAATGATGCTCCACATGCTTTTTTGTCGGAGCCTGCAGGCAACCTTGATGATGGCATTTTCATCACTTTTCATTGTTACAGCTTCTTTATGAACTACCAAGCCTGTCTTTATATTTGTGCTAGTTCAAGACCTGTGAAATACACCACAAGACCTGTGACTTGTTTTTGCAGTAAATTAAGTTTACTGATTTGTTTAGAATATTTCTTAGCACAGATTTCCTGATGAGAGCATCACATATTTATGCAGATCTGAGCTGTTCCTTTATATCTGTGATTGGTTTGACTTTTAGAATCAAGAAAAAATATGTATTGTCTGGCCATAACTGAAATTGAACAATAAAAATAAATGTTCAATTGTCATAATCTGTACAATAAGATGTGTACAGTAAAAGAATTTCCAGTTCAAGGTGTGATATGTAAGAGGTTGACCAAATCAGCCCATTAACTAGAGTTTGTCTCTGTTTAGAACAGCTAAAAAGACTTCGGTATCAGCTGGTATATTATTCTGATGGAAGTTTCTAGTAAAATATTGAATTACTGCACATTTGTATTACATGTATATCTATAGAATTAAGTTATTTTGTGACAATGCTCTGTTTATTCGGATTCATTGTCTTTATTTTTTTACAAAATGCAGAAAACGCAGCCGCAGTAAAGAGAGGAAAAGGAATCGAAGTCATAGCCGAGAAAGAGATAGGCACAAAAGGAGAAGGTCTCGTTCACCAAAATCAAGAAAATCGTAAGTTTGACTCCAAATATTAATTTTTGCTCATAACATTATAGTGGTCTCCCTCTCGGAATCCTCCTTTGTTGTGTAATGAGTTTTCCTCTAAATTTACCCCTCTAAGAACCTGATCTGGGCACTCCCAAATAAAACAATCGGCCTAAAAGGCTGGTGTTGGGCCAAGACACCCGAGCTTTGATTTGTTATAAATATGTTTGCTTCCTTTTTGTTATTAATTCTACAATTAGTACATCAGATTGCCCAATGTTAAAATAATAGATGTACTGCATTGTCTGCCTACATAATCTACATTGAAAAATCCAGTCTGTGTTTGTACTTCCCAGAGCTAAAGCATGGTAAGAAACTGATTCATTGTGTCTTCTTATTGTTTTGATATACTAGTAACTAATTCTGCTTTTGTTGGGCTTACCGGAAAGATTTTTCGTGATCCAAAAATAGCAGTGATGTTGAAATGTTACTTTGATGGCTAGGAAATTTCTTCATTAGATCTGCTAAAAAATGCCAAATTCATGATGACTAAACTGTTTAATTTTGTTTCATGTCTATTAGTGATTGGTGTTTTGGCACCCCCCTCCCCCCCTTTTTTTTTTTAAATTTAGGGAAACTGGAGATGATAAGAATGAAGATGAAGCCAACAAGCCAGAGAAGAAAGTACCATTATCACTGGAGGAATTATTGGCAAAAAAGAAAGCAGAGGAAGAGGCATTGAGCAAGGTAAGTTAATGTTTATTGACCAAATGAGGTAAGTGGCCCCCACCAAAACTGTAGTATTTCCAGGCGAGTAGAGTTTTGCATTGTTGTCTGATTGCAAAAAGAAATCTATAGAGTAATCACAATGACAGATTGCAAAGGGACTGGAGATGAACATTACATTAGGAGTATTGTCTTGCATAGATAGGATTTTCTTTTTACATCTTTGTTGTAACAGCATCAGGTTAGATTTTTTTGCATAATTTATGAGAAGACACAAAAGGTATTTAGCACAACATAGACATAATCTATTTCAGGTAGAATTGTAGTAGTAATACTTAATTTAAAACAATTAATAAAGTGATAATACACATATTCCTCAGGGTCAACATATAAAATGTATCAAGTGATTCAGTTATGTGATATTGATAGCAAATAAATTTCTTCAACTGGAGAAAATCATGGATGTCAAACTTCTGACTTAAGTCTGAATTCTGACTTTTTGGTCGTCGCTGACTTTCCCACTTTTGGCTGCTCAACTGCTGGCTTTTGATGAGTCCACTAGGCAGTCGCTGTTTTATAATAATTTACGATACAGATCCCACACAATAATAGTGAAACTGGAAGTACAAAAGAGTTTTGTCACATGCCGCGGACGAGAGTCAAACTGCTGTTTGGTGACTGTGAAGATCGAGATTGAAGTTCGTAGCTCTTAAAAGAAATTCTTCACACTTGACAAGATACAGTCAAGTGGTTGCATGAGAGTCGGTTGGCAGAAAATCAGCATATCAGAGTACCAACAACACCAAATAATGTGTCTGTGGTCCTAGAAAGACTAAAGTAATAGGGCAGCTGTTTGCAATCTAGATCTAGGTCATTAAACTATGTCTAGTCTAGCAGGGATGTCAAACTTCCGACTTTAGTCGGAATTTCAGCTTTTGTGGTCATCACTGACTTTCCTGCTTTTGGCCGATCAGCTTCCGGCCTTTTCTGAATACACAAGGCAGTCGCTTTTTCATAATAATTTGCGATGTAAATCCTGCATGATGGCAGTGAAATCAGAAGTACAAAAGAGTTTTCTTATACCTCGAATGATTAGTTGGACTATTGCTCGGCAGTTGTTTGAAGATTGAGATCAAAGTTCATAGCGCTTAACTCCTCACACCGGACAACATAAGTCGAGTGGTCGCATGAGAGTTGATGGAAAATCAGCACATCATGGTACTGATAACAATAAATAATGTGCCCATGATCTTAGAAGGACTAGTGTATGAGGCAGCTGTTTGCGATGTGGAAAATAGATCTACATCTAGTTACACTTGATGGTTAATTGATTATGATGACAATGGTGGCACTGCCTGTGGGATCATTTAAGTTCTTGGAATTATCACTAGTTATATATATGTGCTGTGAAATCCGTGCCTCTATTTTTGGCTACTCAGCCTAAATCTCGTGAAATCCCGTTCCTGTATTCAAATTAGGTATTAATCACTCTCGCGAGATCAGGAGGGGATTCCCCTAGGTGCGGGAAAAACAGCACATATGATAATTTTACAGTCCCATCCCAGAATCTTGTGAAAACTGCAGAGTTCTCTCATAAGGAACTTCTTGCATGAAAACCCTGGATTTTTTAAAAAAGTCTTAGTCTTACATAACTGTACAGTGCCAATTGCCGTTAAAAAAAAAATATCGGGGGGGTTCAGGCGGCATCAAATCTTTCGACTTTTTTTTTTTGTGAAACAGTTTGGTATCCCTGGTCTAGTTGTGCTTGGAGATTATGATGACGGCACAGACTTTATTGTGAAAACAGTTTGACATCTCTGGTCTAGTTACGCTTGGAGATTATGATGATGCCCTATGGGATCACTTCAGTTCTCAGAATTTTCACAAGTTGTATAAAATTTAAAGTCACGCCTTAGGATCTTGTCAAAACTTGCAAAACAATGCAAATTTCTCCTAGCATGAAAAGCCCAGATTTTTTAGAAGTGTCATATGCGTAATTGGACAGCACCGAATCACTATTGTAATATGGGGAGGGGGAAGGGGGATTTACAAACTTTTTTTAAAAACTGTTTGACAGTCCTGGAAAATGTATTAAATGATTAAAATTTGTGTAAATGTAGAAATTTTGTGCAAGATCTCTGTGACTGGCAAATAATATTGCAAAATTGTTTTCAGCCAAAATTCCTGACCAAGGAAGAACGTGTTGCAGAAGCCCTTCGAAAGCGTCAGGAGGCAGCTGATGAAGCCCGCAGAAAAATGGATGAAGAGAGGAAAAAGCAAGTGGAATTCATGAAAATAGCAAAGGAACAGAATGGTTTGTTGTTCACTTTACTTTCTGTAGGGTGTGTAGAAAAGTGGTGATTTCATGTGTTTACCACATTAATCTATTAGTAATGCAAAACATCAGAAAAACTGTGCATATGAGTAGATTGAACCGTTGTTAAGTTTGTATTGTAAAAGATTAGAATAGTCTGTTTCTGATCAATCTGGCTGTTAATATTAATGCATAGATATAGTGTGTTATCACAGGAACTAGAAGGCTATATTGCTTGATAATTACATTGTTTTTCAGACTCTTGACATAAAAGTGCTATTTTTATTCTTTGCTTTTTTTTTTTTTTATTTGAATGAAGGGACAGGAAGCAGGGAAAAGTAAGAAAGAGAGAGAAAAAAAAAAAGGAAATCAGTAATTGTTCTGTTCAACTTATACACCACCTTGGATTAATCTTTGGCCCCAATCAGGGCATAAACAGGTGCAAAACTCCCAATAGGCAATTTCTGAAAGTGGCCACGAAGATTTTAGGATAATTCACTGTATTTACATTATATGCAAAAGCTTTGTCATGTAAGTTATTGTGTATATAATTTGTTTTTTATGACTGAGCAAACAACTATTAATATCAATTGTCTCCTGAGTGATTGTGGTATATCAATACTGTTACAAAATTTCAAAATTTGATAGTACTTTTAGTTATTTGAGTGCTTTTAGAACACAAGGGAAGCTTGGACTTAGCAGGAGAAAGGCATTCTATGAGATAAACCTGTTTCCACAAAAATCTCTTCCTGTGATAGCTGGCAGTATGAAATTAAATAATTTCTTGTATGCTATACACTTAGCACAACTAGTTTATCTTCACAATTTGTATGTCTTTTCTCTCAAGCTCACAACTTCAGATTCATCTCCTACACCTGTTGTATCAAAACTGAAGATTAAATGTCATTTCGCTCCCTATAGTTTATAAAAAGCACCGACTTCTCTTACAGCTCAAGTTTCCAGTCTTTTGGTTGATAACTATGAAGTCGAAAATTTCCAGTTTTTATTTCATTTTCAGATGATCCTCGTGACAGAGACAGGGATCGGGACAGAGAGCGAGATAGGGAGAGGGAAAGAGAACGCCGTGAAAGACAAAGACGAGAGAGAGACAAGGAGGAAGGAGATGACAGAAACAAAGTGAAAGATGTTAAGGACAAAGACAAAGAAGTGGAAGCCATAAGGGTAGGAATATTAACTGCTGAGCTATTTTGAAATTTGCTCCTTATCACACTTCTGAGTTCTAAATAAAATATCTGAAATTTAATGTCCTCGAAATGGACTTCAAATTTAATTGAACAGTCTTTTAGGATATGATCTTGCTCAAATGCTTCAGAAAGGCATGATGTGTGGTATGTGTGCATATATATTAAGCATCTCTTTAAATTTGTTGTGTGTGCCTGCATATATTTTCAAGTATTCATGTATTTTGTTGATATATTTTAAAATTACATGTATTAACCTTCTTTCAAAGATGGAGGATTTTATGTATTATTTTTTATAGATTCAGTACTTTTTGCCTGTTTTGATTCATCTTCCTTTTTTTCCTCTATTAGAAGATAGTACATTTTCAAATTTTATATGGTAGAACTACTTTCGTCTTCTTCAGGAACGTTACCTGGGAATAATTAAGAAAAGGAAGCGAATCCGTCGTTTGAATGACAGAAAGTTTGTCTTTGACTGGGATGCTGGAGATGACACTTCTCAGGATTACAATCAGCTGTACAAAGAAAAACATGCAGTTCAGTTTTTTGGTAGAGGAAACATTGCTGGAATTGATATCAAGGTATGCATTAATGAGAAAAGTGGAGTTTGCTTTTGTCAGTTTTCTTTCCACTACTCATGGGGGCTTATGTTTGATTTTATGCATGCATATGGTCCATGACGCAAGATTATTATCCTCTGCTATGATACATGTCCAGTTGTGAAAATATGGTGAAATGCTGCATTTTGCTATGAACTATTAGTGCGTGACAATGCTGTATATTGTCCTGGCATAGGATGAACAAAGGAATGGAACAGTGATAAAGATCAGTGATAGACCAAAATAATGGGGTATCTTGAGTCGTGTTAAGGAACATAGTAAAGTTTAGTACCATTTCCTGCTATTGGGGACGATTAGTAATGATATTATCTATTAGTTTGTTTTTCTAGATATAAAAGTTCCTGTAATGCCAAACAAAGCGACAATTTCCTCAAGCGAAATTATAATTGATTATCATTTTCATTAAATAATTTGACATAATTTGCAATATCATTTATTTATTCACCATGAATTTGTCTCTCCCCAGGCTCAGAAAAAGGACCAGTCCAAATTCTATGGTGATCTGATGGAGAAAAGAAGAACAGAAGCAGAAAAAGACCAGGAGAAGTATGTGTTATGACTATTTGCATTAATTGAATTTTAATGATATAGCTTCGTTTCATCTGTTGGAGCGCTATTATTGCATGGACAAGAGGGAGGAATTTCATTATATTTAAGATGTCATCTTGAACTCATAGAAAATTTGTGAATTTTATCACAGTAGGGATTTCAAACGTCCAATTTTAGTCGGAAATCCAATTTTCTGATGTTGATTGCCTTTGTCATTTTTTGGTTAGCTGCTGGCCATTTTTTAAAATTTATCTTTAATGCGATACAGGTTTTACATGACTAAGGAAAAATGCAGGCATGGTCTTTTACCACGTGATCTTTGCAAGGAGATCAAGGCTATTCTTTGGCGGCTCATTTCATGTTAGAATATGAGGCTCATAGCTGTGTTCCTCAAACCGACAATGCTCAGTTAAGCTAGCATATAAAAATTGTTGATTGAAAGTTAGCCCTTTGATCCAGTGACAAAAATGAATATGGTCATGACTGATAGCAGTTAAAAAGACTGATGCGAGACGGGAGTCATCCGAGAGCACAATCTAGATCTAGACAGAAGCAGCCATATTATCTTTCACAAAACTGATTGTAATGGCACTGCATAAAGCAGGTGCACTGATTTTTTTGTACGTACTAAAACCTCCTTTGTTTTAGAAGTAAAACTGTTGTTAACCCTTATTTCAATGGAATGTTGCAAAAGTTATGTTTTAATGTAGCTGTGATAATCTTAGTGTTCTGTCAAAGAAAAATTATGTAACTGAACTGTGCTGACCAACCTGAGAAAATCTTTTTAGTTTTTCATTAAAACACTTTAACATGCCTGTCATATACGTAAATGGTTGTACTGTATTTTCTGATGAATGTAGGGCACAAGTTAAAACTTTACTTTTTTCATTACAACTTATTAACATTGTATATTTTGCCTTTGAACCAACAGCATACACTGCCAATGTTTTTTTCCCCTTCTCTCATAAAGAAATCCTGTCCTCCTGTGTCTACATATGGCTTTATCGGGTTTGTGATATAAATTGCTTAAATATAAAATAAAAATGGGGAAACATATTTATGCTAAAGATATTTTCATCCTAAAGTATTTGTTGACAGGCATTAAATTGTTTCTGTGTATGAAGCACTATCCAGTTCTACTTGTCTTCACAGAAAGAGACTGAAAAATGTTGCATCAAGAGAGGCAAAACAAAAATGGGATGATCGTCACTGGTCAGAGAAACCTCTTGAAGACATGGTAGAGAGGGATTGGCGTATCTTCAAAGAAGATTTCAACATCAGCTGTAAAGGTGGAAGGATTCCAAATCCAATTCGGTACTGGAGGGAAGCTGATTTACCCAAAGAATTGTTGGACATTATTGATGAAATAGGATATAAGGTAGGTCACATTGCACTCTTCAGCTTGAGGGTGAATTTGTAGTGCATGATTATCAGATTTGAATATACACATATATATGGAAGGATTTTCTAGCATTTTCGAAAATTTCCAAATTTTACACGACCCAGCTTAATTCTGATCTTAGATAATAGAATAGTCGCCCAGCAAATATTCTTTTGTAGACAATAATTTGCAGCGAGATCTGGTTATCCCAATGTTCTGTTTTTTTAAATATGTATCTAGCTTGAGCATGAATATTCCATATAATAGCAGGAAATATCATTTTCAAGGAATAGAGTAAACCATAATCATTGCCATGCAGTTGCAGTCAGATCAATTTGTCTTACTTTTCTAGTTTCTAAATATGTAACTAGCTCAAACATATTGATTTCAAATGACAGCAGGCAGTATCACTTATAGATGATTAATAAATTAGAATCATTACAATCCACAATTATAAACATCATGTATATATGTGCATTGACATTCTTATTGTATCAAGAGACACTTTTTTTTTTCTCTTCTATATTTCTTATAAATGAAATGTCAACATTATTTTGTCGTTCTTCTTCTATCTGCATACCAGGTAGTCCACAGAGCTGATAGGCTCAGTATTGGTAACAGAAATTCATTATAAAGGTGAACATAAAAGACATCTTTTGGATGTTTCACTTGACTGTGTGAGCCAATACCACATTGTTACATGGCATGCAGGCTTTGTTACAAATGGGCATTTCCACGAAAATGTCAACCTGAGGGTCAAAATCGAAATATCAACTTACATGAACATAGTGAGCATACTTTTGAAGAAGAACCATTTCTGCACCAGTATCAAGGAAAAATTTCCTTAACTTTGCGGGATGTATCTATTTTTCACTGTATCTCCTGAAGGATGGTGTAAATGTGTATCATCATTTCTAAAGCACACTACCAAGCATTTAAGCATCCAGATTTATTGCAAGCCAGTAATTTTTTGCAGAAAAGTAGCCAATTCATTCCTTTTCACCAATGTATAATTCAAAGTGGAGCTGGGAATTATTTGCTGGATTTTGATCAATTTTTTAGAACCCCCCCAATAGGCATATCAGTCTGTCACTCAAATTTTCAAGAAAGTTGCGCTGCAGAACACACACTGGTGCTATTCTGTTTTCCTGTCAGAGTCTTTGCATTCAAGACAGGCTTTCTGAGGTGCCTACAAATGCATTGAGTATTGTATCAAAAAGACACTGAATAATTGTCAAAAGATAGTTTCTCCATCTAGTTGATGAATGAGATTTCAATAAGTATGAAAAATTGATCACTTTAAAAAGCCTAGTATTTTATGTCAGAACAGTCCTAAATACTGGCAACATGAAATTGCTATAGCTGGTTTGATTAGTTTATCATATGGCTGTATTTGCATAATGTACAGAGTACTTACAATTTTCTTGTCAGTTGTTTTTCATTTGGTTTTAATATGTTTCTATCAATCTTAATGCCTCATATAATGATTCTTGAAGCAGTGAGTAGTTGATTTATCTGCAGAAAGTCATCGCTTGCTCATAGCTCATCGGCAACACCATGTTCGATGGTTGCTCCTCCAATGGATGCCACAACAGCCACAGAAAGTCATGTTTAAAGGCATTTATTCAGAGGTGTCTGTCTATCAGAAAATGAATGTCAGTCCGTCACACTCACCAAATGCTAAACTGTGCAAAGGCAAATCATTCAATTGTTATGAATTTGCTATTTATGTACAGTCCAACCACTCATCTACCTCATATTTAGAGATGAAGAACTTAGATTTTCAAGCTTCAGATCAATTAGGCTCTGTCTTCAGGTACCTGAAAGATCAGGTTGACATGTCACTCCATCACACAATCTTCTTGGAACCAAAACTCCACAACTACTCCATTAAATTCCGTCAAATTGTACCGGATTACAGGTCAATATAAATTTGTATTCTACATCACGATTGGTGCCAAAGATATGTGGATGAAAGGCCAAAAATCCTCTGAAATGTCAGTCCGGCACATGTGGAATTGTTCAAATAGCATTATTGTGTGAAGGTGGACTACTAGGCCTGCTATTACTGGTGCTAACTACAATAGGATTGATGGATGCACTAACGGCTCAGCACAGATAGCATTCGTGTTTTCTTTGAAATTTATAAGGATGTATTTCATTATGCTTGAATGTTCAATGATAGACGAGCTCACGAAAATGGAGACAAAGAAGGACAAACTGACGCTAATCTGTTTCCCCTAAACCTTCTTTTTATTCCACCACCACACACACACACTAGTACACATGCACATGCATGCAAACACACACACACACACACGCTCACACTGTGTAAGGAATGAAACATGAAACATTGATGACTAATATGCCCTCCCTAAGCAGTCTGTCATAATAATGGTCTTTAGGATGTCGATATAACCAGATTACCCAGGAGATATGATTGTATTCAAGTTATCGATGCCAAACTGTGCATGAAAACATTATGATTGAGTGCCAGCTAAGCACACTGACTTTTGTTGTCTGAGATATCACAAATATATTCAACTTTCATCAAAACAGGAACCCACCCCAATTCAGAAGCAAGCCATACCTATTGGCTTACAGAACAGAGATATCATTGGTGTGGCTGAAACTGGCAGTGGTAAAACAGCAGCCTTTCTTATTCCTCTGTTGAAGTGGATCATGGGATTACCAAAGATAGAGAGGTAACTCTTTAAGACAAGCTATTTTTTGTTTGTTTGTTTGTGCCTTTCTGTTTCTGTTGGGGGGAGGAGGCGACATTTGTATAATTGAGTCTAAGTTTTTCACACATTTTCTTGCAGTGCAGTTTTGCTAGAGACATAGGAATTCAAAATTTCTTCCATGAAGTTGCTCCTGTTAGGAAGACATTTAGTCCTAGCATAAACATATTAATAGAAACTACAGCAGGACTTGGTTCCATTCGTAATTTAGACTGCTGCAGGTGATCTTTACGTAGAAAACTTATATTTTGCTGGTGTAATGTATATGATATAAACTAAGAGGAATGTGCATCTCATTTGATGATGTAGTGGAAGACAGCGGTTAAGATCAAAACTGGAAGCAAGACTGATCTTTGATCCAACTTCATCATTGCTTTCCCCAGAATGGAGGATGCTGATCAAGGACCATATGCTATCATCTTAGCTCCCACAAGAGAGTTGGCACAGCAGATAGAAGAAGAGTCCATCAAGTTTGGCAAAAATCTGGGTATCCGAGTAGTTTCTATCATTGGTGGTATCTCTCGAGAGGAGCAAGGCTTTAAGCTCAGACAGGGCTGTGAGGTACGTAGCCTATCATTTTTTCATTTTCTATTGTAATTGGTGTTTCTGAAACAAGTGCGATTCATCCCTGCATTTTATTTAATTATTTTCAGGCAGTGTTCATACTCACTTTGAGTTTATACATATTGGTGAATGTAATTTCAGATTGTGATTGCTACACCTGGTCGTCTCATAGATGTGCTGGAAAATCGATACCTGGTTTTGAATCAGTGTACTTATGTAGTCATGGATGAGGCTGACAGAATGATAGATATGGGTTTTGAACCAGAAGTTCGCAAGATCTTGGAATATCTGCCAGTGACCAATGAAAAGCCAGACACAGAGGAAGCAGAGGATGACTCGGCTATGTTGCAGAATTTCAACACAAAGAAGAAATACAGACAAGTGAGTTCTTCACTTTTTATTAGATCAGCTTTGCCTTAGACTAGAGTAACTTTTAATATCAAAGCCTCAGCTGCAGAATGTATGAGATGCGTCGTGAAAAAAAAGGTTCTCGTCAAATTTTGAGCATATGGAGTTATCGGTACTAGTTTAAGCTTATTCAATTCTCTCTCTGTTTATTAAAAAAAAATGCCAGTCAGAGACGATGGGGGTGACCTGTTGTTACAGCTGAATTTAGTGAGAAAATGGTTGATCACTTTTGTAAATCCTTATTATCAGCCCTTGCTGCTAAATTACAATTTTTGGGCTTTATTCAATCTATTTCAGCAAATTTAACCCTGAAATGTACTTTTACATTGATACAAAAGGGTTCTATGAAGAAAAAAACAACTGCCTTAAAAATTTGTTCACTGTTGAAAAACTTGATTTCCCTGCTCACCTGTTTGATGAACGCCTGATTTCATAATGTCGAGTCTCAAATATGCCTAACTGTTTCAACCTTGAAAAATTCTGGTTTCTTTTTGAAGCCTGTGGAATCTGAAAGAATTATTCCTTTTCTAGAGAGGACTATAAGCCAAGCATGAATAAGTGATTTATATATTTAGGATCAGACAGTTCATGTATGTTGTGATTTTCCTTGGTTTCATCAAAAAATTATTTGGAGTTAAGTAATTGTGTACATTTTTTTTTCATCCGCTTTGGAGGGCCACTCTTCAATTTGATATGGGACATAATGGAATACAATTTAGGATGTCAAATGGACAGTATTATTTACAGAACTTTTGACAGAATTTTCATCTATGGCTTAAGCCATGGAACAATATTGGTGGTTATTTAAGCCAATGATCTCTTAATTGTCTTCATCCTACAGTCGGGTTTCATTTTATGATTTATGCTTTATGGTTTTACATGTTTGTAAATAACATTCATTTTATGTTGGATCCCTTTTGTTTTTTTCCAGACTGTAATGTTTACGGCCACAATGCCTCCTACCATTGAGCGTCTGGCACGAACATTTTTACGACGACCAACAGTTGTGTACATTGGTAATGTTGGTAAACCAGTTGATAGGGTGGAACAGATTGTCTACATGGTCAGCGAAAATGAGAAAAGGTGAAATATCTTTCATTATTTATGTAGATTTGTAGCAAACATTCTGCAATGTGAAGGAAAGGTTTCAATTCAACTAGATGCACAGCTTTCCAGATACTTTAAAGTATTGTTTGCTGATTTATTGAAGGATATCCTGAAACCCTTCTTCTTTTCCTCAAGTTATGAAAAAATTTTATGAAATACACAATTGATAAAATGGAGTAGCAGTTCCTAATATTATAATTATGCTGTGTTCAACTTTTTAAATTTGTAATGTCTTTTCTTTGTCATTTTCAGGAAGAAACTTGTTGATGTGTTACAGAAGCACATTGATCCACCCATCATCATTTTTGTCAACCAGAAGAAAGGAGCAGATGTTCTGGCAAAGTCTTTGGAGAAAATGGGGGTGAGTGCATTAGTTTAACAAAATGTAATTGAAGTGTCAGTCTCGTTGAATCTCAGCGAGTCTGTCTGTTGTGATCTTGAATTTTTTTTTACAGTAAACTATTTAAAATAATATTAGGAAGGAAATTTGGGACTGAATCTTAATGTGACCTGAGATTGAGCTATATGCAATCATATTATCAGCACAATGATAGATCTCAGTCAGTCAGTGCTGATCGTGGCTGATGTCTCTGTCTTGGCTGATCACTTTTCTGAGGCAGCATCATCTGTGGCTTTAGAGATGGATAGGAAAATCGCAGTCTCTGTCACAAAGGCCACATCTGTGAATAGTCTTTGGTCTGTAGAAGTAACTGCACTCTTTTCTGCATACATGTTTTCCTCTTCCAACTTGAGGTGTTGAATCAGAGTGATCCTCCACCTTGAGTGTCAGTGTCAAAAGCCTTCAAATCTCCCTGACAAAGTCTATGAAGTGCAGCTTTGCATGGCCAGTGTTTCCCATCCGAAATAACAGTGCTCCAAATATGGTGTCTTTGGGGATTCTACAATCCTCCATGTGACAGACATGGCCCAGCCAGCACTGTCGAAGCAGGCAGTACAAACTGGGAGGCTAGCATAATACTGGACCTTTGCGTTTCTCATTTTCAAGTGATCAATACTCACTCATATCAGGGGTTTACAGAAAAAAAAAAGAGAGAAATGAAATACAAAGAAAAGACTCTTCAATGAAAGAGAGAGCTGTTTTATTTCTTCATGCTATAGCAAGGCTTAAACTTTCAAGAATGAGAAAGTTTTAAATTGAATGTATATCGATCCCACTACATGTGGCTTCTTGTTTATGAGCCTGATGTCTGGCTTCCTCAACATGGGCGAAGAAACAATAAGTCCCCTGAGTTTCTCAGTTATGTTAAAGATTCCAAGTCAGTCTGAAAACTCATGTAAGAAACTGTGACAGAAGACCATGTCCTTTATCTAATTGTTTACATAATCAATAATTTAAAGAGATACAATTTTTTTTTTTTTTTTCATAAAAATTAATTGCAAACCTCTCCTGGGGGAGAGAAAGGAAAACATCAACTCAAGAAATGTGTAGTGTGTTGATTATTCGAGGTACAAAGGCTCAAGACCTTCTCTCACACTGTCATATATGTATCATTGAACCCGATTGGCAGATCTCAGTACCCACCCTCATATCCATATTCCTGCTTACAATTTAATAAAGCTTTGTGTTTCTACAAATAGTAATATGACTTGCGACCAGGGCAATGAGTCAGAAGTCGCACCAGGCAAAGAAGATAAACGGCTGTTTTTGGTTGTTTTTAACTACTTTCCAACTAAGATGCTCATTTTTTTTTTTTTTCACAGAATGTCAATTTAACCTTTTTTTAATCTGAAATTTAAAAAATGTTTTGGTATCATAGTCGGAAAATAATGAAAAATGTAAAAAAAAAAAAAAAAACGGCTGTGACTTGAACTCACCTGGTGCAACTTGTGACTCATTTGCCCTGGGCGCAAGACATATATCATAACGGTGATGGAAAAGCCCCTCTTTCATTTCACCTATCTAGGAAAAAGAGAAAAGGATATGTCTGAGATGTGATAATAAGGTATGATATTTCATTTAACATTGGCCAGCAGATATTTCTTCACACTAGGTTCCATTTGTGCGAGTCTTTGATACAAATTTTTTTTTTTTTCACATGTCTCTTTCTTTATTTCAGTACAATGCCTGTACTCTTCATGGTGGTAAAGGTCAAGAACAAAGAGAATTTGCTTTGGCTAGTTTGAAAGGTGGCTCGAAAGAGATTTTGGTGGCTACAGATGTTGCTGGTCGTGGTATCGATATCAAGGATGTGTCCATGGTCATCAATTATGATATGGCCAGAAATATTGAAGGTCAGATTGAGCATTTTTGAATCGTCATAGAATGTTGTATGATAGCTTATTTAAACCTCAACAATAAATAAAGAAATTTGAGAATGTTGGGGACATCTTCGTAATTGTGTGTGATGAAATAATTCATAGATTTATAACTATAAACAGTATTTTGCCCGTAGAAATTGCTTTTCTGTGAGGGTGTTGAAATTCAGTATTGCTTAAGTTGTATGTCTTCATTTGTTGAGGCTGTTTGCTTCCAGTCCTGGAGGGTTAAATGGCACAAGGCATAGAAAGCGCTAAAAAAATCGTAAATTCATTTTTTTTTTTTCTCAAGTAGAGTCTGCACATCTTCCTTTTGTGTGGGTACTTGTGTATCAGTATATTTTTTACTACCACCACTGGCAGGGAGCAGGCCTACTTAAAATATATTGGAGTTGACGTTCCTGATTTATCAAAAAAATCTCTGGATCAATCATAACGTGTCTTTAAAATTGAATAAATAACATTTAACTTAATTTTACAGCAGGATAGAGGTGGAGGAGTATATTTGTCCAATAGTTAGTAAAAGGTAATTGTCACAAAAGAAACGTTAAGTAATAATGCATTGTTTCTCTCTGCTCTCAGACTACACCCATCGTATTGGTCGAACTGGACGTGCTGGCAAAGGAGGTGTGGCTATCACGTTTATCACCAAAGAAGACAGTGCCACATTCTACGATCTGAAACAGGTCCTTCTGCAGAGCTCCGTGTCTAGCTGTCCCCCTGAACTGGCTAATCACCCAGAGGCGCAGCACAAGCCTGGCACAGTCGTACAAAAGAAACGCAAGGATGAAAAAGTTTACATAACATAGTTATATTCACCCCGTAAACCATGATCATTGTGCCACTGTTTGAACAGGATTCATAGTGACATAGGTATAAAAAAAAAAAAGGGACATGGCATAGTGGTACAAAAGAAAAGCAAGGATGGAAAAGTTTACATAACATAGTTGTATTCACCCCATGGACCATGATCATTTTACTTCTGTTTGAACAGGACACAAAGTGACCTAGGTTAAAAAAAAAAAAGGACATGGCATTGTGGTACAAAAGAAGTGCAAGGATGGAAAAGTTTACTTAACGTAGTTGCATCCACCTGTTCAGTTATGATGTTTTATTAATCTTTGAGCAGGAGAGAGAAAGATGTATGTAAAAGAAACAGCCCAGCACTATTGTACAAAAGAAATTGCAAGGATGAAAAAGTTTACAGAGTTGTAGTCATATATTTTAGACGATGTCCATTTTGCTAATCTTTGGGATGAACAGAAAAAATTGAAGAAAAAAAAGCAAAAAGGTAGTCTACCTGGTATCCATTGTCATATGATTTATTGTTAAATTTGTGAATATAATTTGCATGCAGAATAACAGAAACGTTTGATAGGAAAGTTGTACTCAATGGATGTCCTAAGACCATGCATGGGTAAATAATGAGTCAAGAATCAAAAGTTTTGTTGAAAATCTTACGCTTATTTTTTATTCCTTATTCATCCACCTAGCTGATTTCAGCACCACATTTTCATGAAAACAACGCTAAAAAAATGTATTTCACATTTTTCTGCCATGAGTACTCACAAGAGAAGTGCAGATTTCGATTATTTCTTACTGATCTCATCCCCAAATAGCTCCAGCAACAATGCTTGTATTTGATAAAAATGTGAATAGCCAGATATCACTGTAATCACTAAACATCGCATGCCGTTTTCCCAAAATTATTATTGTTGGGATAAATGCCCAGAACTCTCTTGTTTTTCAGATATCCTGAAATTTGGATACACTAAAGTTTCAAGTATTTCTAAATGCTGTACAGACTGAAAATTATATACTCCTTATAGTTAAGAAGTTTCAAAGTAACATAATTCACTTAACCATCACAAACACAACTGACAAAATCATCATAAATTTATTACATAATTAAGTAATATCCACTACAACTGTAATATGATTGCTAATTGAAATATTGACAAAAGACTTCAGTGGATATGTATTTGAGAACTTTGTGTTTACACACCAAATGTCAGATCATTTGATCAATAAACAAAAAAGCCATAGGCAGAAAACTGAAACAGTAAAAAGAAGTCCCAATTTTAGGGGGGGGGCGCGTCCTGGAGGTGATTTTTTTTATTACTAAAGTTAGGTTATTTTAACCTTTTCCATCGTATTCAGCATGTT
>JBCAUA010357397.1:0-18682 GCA_038406235.1 Peronia verruculata | reverse complement strand
ATTAGGAAGTGGAGAACCCACCTGGCCCGGCCATAAGCGACGGCTAAGGACTATAACCCGTGCCGTCAGTGCGCCTCATACGGGGACATCCGCAGGCGATCCCGAAGGACCGTCCGCAGAGTCGCCGAAGCGACAGTGGTATGCTAGTAGACCTAACTGACCATGAGAGATGAACTGAAATAAAATGAAAATGTCATTTGGAATGTCACTCGATTGAAAACAATGATAAGATAGTCTTGGACCAGATCAACTGTTTGACACTCCTAGGGTTAACAAGAGAACTGTCATGAAGAAGATGGTAAAGGATATATAGGGTGTCCCAGAAGTCGAGCATCATATACTAATCTTTATTTTTTCTATGCTTCCGATTTGATCTGATATGGGTGATTAACTAACAGTGCATGAAAGATTTAAATTAGTTTTTATGCTTGGAAGAGATGGGGCGACATACCACTCTGTAGCTCAAGAATTCAACCGCAATCATCCTGAGCGAGAACAACCATTGAGCCATACAACTGTCTGCCATTTGATCAAAAGCTTCAAAGAAACTGGCTCAACTGCTTAGCGTGAGAGATGTGGTCGACGAAAGAGTGCAACTGATGAAGAAACACCCACCATGGTTTTGACGAATGTTGCTAGAAGCCCCGTGAAATCAGTAAAGAAAATAAGCCAGGAGCTAACAATTAGCAAATCATCAGTACATCGTATTCTTAAGACATGGAAATTTCATCCGTACAAAGTGCATCTTGTGCAAGCTCAATGTGGTGATGACACCAATAGGCGATTAGAGTTCTGTGAATGGGTGTGCAATCACATGGATTCTTCAATATTATTCAGTGATGAAGCAATTTTTCATTTAAATGGCCAAGTAAACTGGCACAATATGCACTACTGGTCGGAAGTAAATCCTGACTGGAATGAGGAGGAACATCATCAGAACAACCCTAAGGTTATGGTCTGGGCTGGAATATGGGAGGAGGAAATCGTTGGCCCTGACTTTGTCAATACTAGTAATGTCACTGGCAAAACTTATTAAGAGTTTCTGCAGACCTTCTTGTTTGACTACCTTGAAGATGTTCCCATAACTCGAAGACAAAACTTCTTTTTTTCGCAAGATGGAGCTCCACCACACTTTGTGATTTGCGTGTATAACTACCTGAATCAGATCTTTAGTGGAAAATGGATTGGGCGAAGAGGTCCCGTGGAGTGGACACTCTGATCACCAGATCTATTCCCCCTTGACTATTTCCTTTGGGGACATCTCAAATCTGTTGTGTACCAGAATCATCCATGCACTCTTGATTATTTGAAAGATGCGATGACAACTGAGTGTCAAAGGATCAATACTGAAACCCTCAAAAGAGTAAATGACAGTTTTATAAAGAGAATTGGTGCATGTATCAATGCAGAGGGTGAACAATAGGAGCATCTGTTATGATAATAATCAATAAAATTGATATAATAATCAATAAAATTGATATAATAATCAATAAAATTGATATTCATATGTATTTTTATAAAAATCTGGATGGTGTGCGACTTCTGGGACACCTCTGTATGACTAGCTTCACTCTGTAAAGGAGTCTATACCTTTGAGAAAATTCCACCTCATCAGCTGGATTTTCCACACTCAGGTCCTCATATCCTTCACTTGTGTAACGCAGCTCATGAAACAGACGCCCATGATCGATGGCTGAGAGACGTCGCATCAGCTTAAGCTCAATGCCGGAACACAAGAAGTAGACAATAAGCGACACCAGGGCATGTGCATTGAAGTAGATAGTCAGGAGCACATAACTCCAGTTTGTCAGGTAAGCTCCCCAACCGTTAGATGACTGTTCAAATAAAACATCTTTTATTATTATGTATGTAGCCTTTACATTCTTTAAATCCTAAAACAAGTACATATAGAATTATCTCAGCTTTATTTGTATGCCCAGTTGGTGAGAGAATTTTTAGAGGTAGAATTCTGGAACTAAGAAATTTTGCCTGCAGAGCATTGCCTCCGCCCACTCACCATCTGGTCTTTATTCAACAAGGCTGAACATCAACTTCTCTATGAGTTACCCCAAAAAAAAAAATAAAAAACAGGTAGATTCTCATCTTTCCCAGCAGAATTCAAACCCAGAGGACTTTTTTTCACACTGCCATCAAGCATTAGATACCTAACCCTTCTTTTTTTTTTGGTTTTCTGTTTTGTTTTTTTAATCCAAAGAAGATAATAGGATTGAAACTTTTAATAAAGATGATGATGACAAAAAAAGTTCATATGAAAGAACAGATCAAGAGATGGTTCACACAAAAGCAATACAAGTATTTCTCATCTTCATTCTTTACTGTCAAAAATCTAGTATGTGAGCAAATTATGTAGCACATGAAAAAAACAAAAACATGTGATGTTCTCATCCAGTAGGTAGTATTAAAGTTTTTGAGCCAATAGTAAGGTAGCATAGTGGGCAGTGATACCCAAACTTTACAAAGGGGAGGGGTGTAGGGGTGAGAGCTGGGACAAAGGATCAAGATAAAATAAACTTCATGTCCTCAATTGGAAGTTCCTTTCATAAAGTACGTAACATTCAAACATACACACATAAACAAGCTTAAATGCCACTGCAAGTTCAATAAAATACTGCTGCAACTTGATACGGGTATCACTTATAAACCCCTGTCCCATTCTCAGTTAGTTCAAAAGTACATCAAACACTTACCCCTCCTCCAGCACTCCCTTCAGAATGTACTCTAGTGGTTATGAGCCATGCCAGTGTCCAAACTGCCATGAACAGTCTGTACAGCACATAGACCAAGCCAGGCAGCCGCCACTGGCAAAGACAGAAGTGGAACCTACAGATGTCTTTATATGCATCTTTTAACACATACCTCCTTTATGCCTGAATAATTGTCTTGCACAATCGCGCCCAGGTGATTTCGAGTTACTGTTGTTATTTTACCGTTTTTTACTCTTTCCTGACTATGATATTAAAATGTTTCTTTTTTTTTTTTTTTTTAGTTAAAAAAAGCTAGATTGTCATTTTGTGAAAAAAAAAATAAATAAATTAGTATTTTGGTCGGAAAGTAGTTAAGAAAACAACCGAAAATGGTCGTGGATCTTTATCGCCTGGCACAACTCCCAACTCATTTGCCCTGGTCGCAAGACAATTCATAATTGAAGATCTCAGAATTTTTCCATTATGAGAGAGTCTATCTCCAAAAAAAAAAAAAAAGAAGCCTTTTTTCTCTCAGGTCATGTGCCACTCCAGTATTACTCTCTAAGATATTTGGATGACTGCAACTTAAAATATAACCTGCAAAAACCTCTCTTCTGAGGTTTTTTTTTTTTTTTCTTTAATGGATTTTCTTGATCTTGGCTCAAAATGTGTGAAATGGAACTTTTTCACATACTTTTCATTCTCAGGACTTCATTAATCTATGAAAACTACAGTGATAAAGATGACTTTAATTGCATTTATAAAGAACAAGTTTCAGAAATACTGGTTTATCTTCCTCTCAAGAATGCTGAAACTGAGAATAGAAGCAGTTCCCTAACTTTACCTCGAGAACAATATACAATATTCTTCAAATCAAAAATCCATGCTCTTTCCCACTGGTGTATTTACATTATTAGTTATGGGAATATTGCAGATAATAGTGATAAAGGTCTAATCCTCTTCAGAATCCTTTTTGGAAATGCAGATTCTTCAAATCAGTCTGTCATGTTTACTGATACTGATGATTCATATAGTTGAAAAACTGGTGATATCTATTTTAGGAACAACAATTCAGAACTAAAGTTAACTTCTACACATGGTAACATAAATTTGAAGTATCTCACCTGATAGAAAACAACCCTCTTTAAATGGGTATCTCATAGATAATATGCAAAATAAATCACTGGTTTGTAAGCCCTAACTGGCTCACTTTTATGAGGAAAGAATGCTTGGTTTACTTTCTCACATAAGAGAAATATAACTAATCTTTCCTACAGAACACCACATATAATAATATACAGAGAGAGACAATAACTGGCTCACTTTTATGAGAAAAGAATGCCTGGTCTACTTTTCCACATAAAAGAAATATTACTTATCTTTCCTACAATACATCACTATTCAGGAGAGCATTTGATTGATATCTTTATAAATAAATATTGATTTGAATAGGCTATAAGACACATATAAAAAGATGAAAACAAAGCCTGAACCATCTTCTTCAGATCACAGAAACTTTTAGATTTAAAATGTTACCAACAGAACTGTATTCATCAATGGAGTGTTCGACTGATGTTGCTCTTTCGCTCTCTCTTGCTATATATATGTGTACAAGACTGTTGATTTGAACAAATTATTTGACATGAATTACAACGACAAGAATTTCTAGAAAACAAACATTACAAAAGCCTTACCTGGAAAACAAAGAACCGTTCTCTTGCAACTTCACTAAAGAAGAACTTTTTCAACCGAAATTCCTCTCTTATGTTACTCATGTTTTTTTTTTCCTGACTGGAATATAAATCACACATTTCAGTTACACTACAGATTATTTCATTAAACCTAATGTTTTTACAGCCCAAGAGTAGTATAAAGCTATTTATAAAAATATATGCATTTGCATGCTCGATAGCCACTTTGAAATTTCACACTGAAGCAGCTGAAAACACTTGTATAAAAATTAATGAAGACAATTCAAGTCCTGTCAAAACAATTATTCTCATATGGCAAATATTCAGCAATTATTAAATGCATAGTTACATATACCATAATAAAAAGGAAAGTTAAGCAAATTAGATTAGTGGGGGAAGAGGGTTATGTAGTAGCAGTACCTGGATTGGCCAGTTTTATGTTGACTTCCCATTTTTTTTATTTATATTTTTTTAAAGTAGCATTCATTTCTGTACCAATCTATAGGTCAAAAAGGTTCCTATGACTAAAATATTTTTCATTGTAAATTATTTTGTAGATAGGCCAATAGTCAAAATTCAGCAAAATTCTCTATCAAATGAGGTATTCCCAACTCTTTTGTTCTGCACTTATGGATAATAGCAACTGCTAAATTCAACATGAATCTTGTGCGGATTTCTATGTTAAAAACAAAAAAAAATACTGGACTTTGATTGGGTAGTTTACTCATTCAGATCTGGTGAAGTGAACCAAAGAAAATGTCTCTACAAGCAAATGATAAATAATTATATAATAATTTTATTACATATGCCACGGTGACATTTGAGGCCCAGGAGGAAAGAGAGACAGGGGGCTTCATATTTCGTTTCCTATTGTAACTTCGATATCCTGTCTGCCAAATTGTAGAGTTTTGTGCATATCAAAGTTTCTTCAATGTCTTCTACGTCAATAAATGTCATCATTTGTTTTCCTCAAAACTTGGGGGGTTTTGTTGTTTTGGTTTTTTTTAATCTTATTTTTTTAATTCCTCCACAGCCTACCAACACATTTTCATTGTATTTAGAAAATGCAGTTCTTGACATAAACTAAGTGACAGAGGCTTCCTATTAGGTCTCTTTTTTTTTTTTAACTTTTTAAGAGAATTTTGTTTCTTAAAGAATATCTGTCAATTTTGTATATTTAACGTATGGCATTTTCAAAACTTTATACAAAAACACCAACAATCTATAAAACACAGATTCCCTCAAAAAAATTTTTGGACATTAGATATTAGAAATGAAATGCAAAATTTGAAACTACATGTATTTGATGTGGTAGTAACAAAAGAGATGGATTTTGAAAAAAAAAAAAAACAGGAAAAAAAAAAAAAAGCACACAATGGGGGTCATTTCCATGGCAACACAACATTCTAGATTCTAGCAAGTTTCCAAGGACATGTTCTGAATCAGACAAACATGCCAATGACACATGCAGACAGCAAAATGACTTAACGTCAAAGGCAACAAAAAGTTGTCAGGGGTGGAGAAACATTTCAAAAACAGAGGTCTACATTGAACATCAATAGATCTAATGTGGATAATTTTTTTTTAATTGTTTTCCAAAGCTAAGAATGATATGAAATTATGCTCAACAGTTTGTTTTCTTTTGTTTCTTAAATAAAATATAAGATTTAACAAAAATGTAATAAAATACTCATAAACCTTTACATGATAATAGAATCAACAGTGACAATTGCCCCTTTGTTTGGTAGCCTTCATTGCTACTAATAAGTATTTATATAGTGTTTATCCCCGTAATTACAGGCTCTAAGCACTTTACAATCTATCATTACCCCGACAGACCCAAAGAAAACACTCATAAACGTTCTCAGCTTCCCGGGAAGCATATAGGACAGCTGCCTGTTAGGCGCTCAAATCCTTATCAGTGTAACAATATCAATCACTGTCTATAGTAGGGTGCCCATTCAAACCTGGGTGGAGTCAGGAAATGTGTGTAAACTGCCTTTCCCACAGACAAAATGCCTGGACCTGTCAGGATTCAAACCCGGAACTTCAAATCCTGATCCGATCCCAGTACTATGGGGAGAAGTGATAACTTTTTGTAATAAACTGTAAGCCCACTGGGCTGTCCGTGACTGTAAGTCTTTGAGATATGAAACAAACAATTAGGATGGTGATATTTGATCAGTTTCTAGTCTTTCACATGACCCTTCTCTGTGTGACATCTGTAACATATGTGTAACAATGGGCTCAAAATCAGAGGGGCAGCTCAGCTGATGTTCACAAATGTTGCCTTTGACTTAACCCTAGATGCTTCGAGAGGCCAATCTGATCAAAGAATTATTTGCAATAATCTGCACCTTTCAAATCAATTTCCCACAAAATAACATTCAATACAGTAGTAAGGTACTAGCCCTGCACTGCCTTTCAGCATAAACATTAATTTCTTGACCATGAATAAATATCACTAGATAAACCTGGAAACTCTAGCTGTTACTTTAGGGTTAAAAGTCTATATGATTGATGGAATACATTAATCATATTTTATAACAGATCTGGATATAACACATCTTTGCTATCACACCATAAGATCAAAAACAAACAACAAACTTATCCAGCAGGGTGTCAGTCAAGCTCACCTTTTCTTGTGGAAGAAACGTGCCCAGCTGGTGGTCGCAAACCTCACCAATGGTCTTGTTGTGTCTTGCCTGACGGAGGAAAAAAAAAGACAATGAGTCGGAAACCCAAGAGTCAAAACAAATAACAGATGATATCAGCGCTATTGATAAGAGGCACATGACTGAACCCACTTCTTCAACCCCCCCCCCCCCACCCCCCCTTGTCCCCTACACCAAATTACTTCCTAAAGTTTTCTGTCACTGAGATCAAGATAAGCATTGCCAGCTGTGCTCTGCATCTGAGGTCAAATGACAAAACACCCTATGTATACAACTGAACAGTGCAGGAGTCTCACAGCAACCTGTGTGCATGTTTCTTGTAGAGCTGAAAATTATTTTCAGTTTTATTCAGTTTAACTATCAAGGCATATTTTGTGATAGTATAAGTACAGATACCCTATGTTTGATTATATGAGATAGGTTCTCTGATTTAAACATAGAAAGACCATTTTTTACAATTTGTTTCTTTCTAGCTTTGCCTGCCTGGCTGTTTGTTCTCTTGCTGTTGTTTTTTTTTGTTGTTGTTGTTGTTTTTCTCTTCATTTGTTTGGATTACATTTCCAACAACATAGCTTAATTTACGGGTGGGCCTATAGAGATTAGCCCCCTTCACTATTTTATTGACCCATTTTTTTTTCTTTATATATATAATAAGAAAATAAAACATGACAAATTTTTTTTTTCTCTTCTTGATCTAAATTCAGATTTCTCTTTGTTAGCCCCTTTACCTCTGCCGTGAAATCAGATTATGATTTATTATTAAAAAAAAAAAAAAACATAATTTTATCAGATAAATTGCTCATTATGAATTATTATTGTAACTTTATCAAAATGGAGAAAACTCATACGTCCCTAAAAAAAAAAAATAATAATAATAACATTTTTTTTATTATTTGTCACTGTATTCATCTGCAGATTGCATAGACATCAGTGATCATTTCTTACAAAACTAGAAGAGAATCCCCAGCCTTCGGGGAAATTTTTTAAAAGTATATGGCAAAGCGAGCACATCCCGATGTTATTATTTTGGTTGATTAAATTGAATGTTACTCAAAAGAAAACATGTTTTTGAACCTGTCTTGTTATCAAACATACAATTTGGATCAAGCAGCTTCGCGAGTTTGTTATTCAATTATTATCGCATTTTTAAAATAATGTCAAAGATAATATGCTTTTTTCGGGGTTATGTATTGCATCCCAAATTTCAGATGGATCCATTGTGGGTTTTCTTGCAATTTTATAATATAGATTTATTCACATATATCTCATTCTTGTAATACTGATCCAACTTGCTTCAGACAGAAGTTGTTGTATAAAATGCCATTGTTTGAATTTTTTAATTTTTGTTTTTGTTTTTTTGCTAGCAAGCCATGTTTGTATAGCAGAGACTCTTAATATAAATAAAGAACTGTTTTTTTTTTTTTTTTTGAAGTGTTGTCATAAGTAGCCACACCGGACGAAAAATATATGACTCACAACTTCTGACAAATATGCTGTCACCCTTTGACACAGATATCCCATTGTGTCAATCAAAAAAAAAAAAAAAACACTTAAAAAAGGGCAGTGCCCAGATTTTGGAACATTGACCAAACGTCATGTGATGGATTATAGTTTCCTGCATGGGTGACTCACGTACAAATACTAATTGTGAATTAAATGACTTGTATTACTACACATGTAACTGAATTAGTTTGCACAACGTTGTTCAATTTGTTGTTGTTCTTTTTTGTTTGTTTGTTTTTTTTTCTTTTAAATTTTCATAGACCAACACATAACAAATCCATCTCTGACAAGCATGTTTTGTGTGCATGTACAGATTGTTGAGACTGTTGTTTACGCTTCTGTCTGTGAGGCTGTCTGTTCTCTTGCTGTTGTTTTCCTCTTCTTTTGTTTAGATTACGTTTCCAACAAACATAGCCTTAATTTACGAGTGGGAAAAAAAAGAGATTGCCTCCCTCACTATGAAAACCCTTGCTGGTATTGTGACAGATGCATGCATTGTGCAATAGTTTGACTCAGTGCTATCACTGCTAACTTTAGCGAATTGTGAAAACCCAACCACCCACACTGATAAAGACCTCGCATGCGACAGAGGCGACTACTCTGGGTCAAACAATGTCTGAGTTGTATTCCTGGAGATTCTGAAGTTCACACCACTGAGGAAACTCTATGGCACGATATCACTTGCTGAAAAATGCATACAGCACTACTGCTTATCAAATTACACTGTTCTTTTATCAGCTCTTTAAAACTGTTTGGCTACCTTCACATTATGTCTTTATGTAGGCAATCTTCATATATCAAAATTGAAGGGCTTTACATAAAAAAAAAGCCTAAAGGTTGAAAAATGACAATTCAAAACAAGATCCGAGGTCAAAACTAAACGGCTTTGTTAATTTAAAAAGTCAATTAACTGTGCTCCAGCTTTGTGAATTTGGCTCTTGATAACAAGAAAAAAAAAATGCATTCGACAAAACCTACATCTGATTATCAAATTCCTATTATTGTTTTCAGTGCCATGGTCATATTTGAGAAAACTGAGGTCCAGCCCATGAGGCCATATTGTCTTATATAAATGCCAAAACACCAAAACAGTAAGGCAATGTCAGAAAAAGAGATCAAATTAGTTTCCATAGAAATTGTCCTTATCCATACAATTGCAACTTCCGCAACACTGTGACAGAGCCTCTTCTGACAAGTGAACTGTCAAAGGTCAGTCTGACAATTAGTAACATTTATTTAATCAGGTAATTACAGTCAGAACAACCAAAGAGTTAAAGATGTGAGTCACAGTCACTAGGCACTTGGCCCTTACCGTTGGTGATAGCATCATCTTGAGCTACAGTATTTGAATGTACCAGGGCCCAATTTCCAGTGACTATGCAATTTACTACTGCCATATTCAGTCCTTTATAGTGCCAGATCTATTTCCTTTGAAGAAATGTGGGAAACAATTTGGTATTTGTGTTGTTGACGTTGTTCTTCACATTACTTATGTTGGGACAACGTTTTCTCCCTCTTGGCTCGAAATAATTTCTAACTGCTAGGGGTTACAGTTGTATTTCGTCTTCCAGTGTCCTGGTTGGTTAGCTCAATTGCTCAAAGTTCATTAAATGCGTAGTAGGCCTAGACATGATGAATAATATAAATAAATATTTTCTCCATTATCTGAAAAATAGCATGCTTAGTTCTCTTCCCCTGAATCCAGGAGAACTTCTAGCCATGAAAAAGCTGGGTAAACTTTTTGTTATGTCTAATGAGGTATTTCGAGATAAATCACATGACCGAGGATTTTCGCTCACACGCTTATTTGTTTATTTGCTATGCGCATGGCAGACAAATCTTGACGAATGATGAGCTTTCAAACCTGTCACATCATGTAAACAAAGCCACATGTTAGCGATATTGCCTTGATCATGTGACCGATCTCGAAATACCTCATTCTGATGGATTTTTTAAATCTGTTCCCTTTTTTGATTTTTCAACTTAACAGTCTACTCCTAAGACAGTGTACATGCAGGTACTTCAATACTATAATAGTTAAAATGACAGTTGTATAATTACTATGAGCATAGATTTTCTTGAGTTTGGATATACACAATATGTTCTATATACATCTTTCAACCTCCTGGGGAGGTTATCTTGAATGTTTGGATATAGGCTTGGATCAGTGGTTAGGGTAACAAGCAATGTAGAGACAGTATGCTTTTTCAAACCAAGAGGTTCAAGACCATTTGCGCTCAAGATTTCGAGTGCTTTAATGATTAAGTAATAAGTGTGCTGTAAGTAATGAGATCCCACACTATGCGTGTGATGTCCTCTTATCCTACCCCTAACATACATGTACAGGGCTAACCTACTTGTCATAGGCTGACCTTAGTACCTAATCTAGCTCTTATGTGTGCTTGAAAGTGGGCTAGCTTTAATGTCAAAGATGAGGAGTTTCCAAATATTTATATATATACAAGATAGAAGAGCTTTCCTGATAAAGGTGACAGAGGGAATTTTAAAAAAGCACTTGCACACTGAGCACTATATGTGAACAATAAGGCGTTCATTCACTGAATCAGGATTTCAATTCAAGTGATCAGAAACTTTGATTTCACATACAAGAAATATAAATATGCATTTGCAAATACTTATGACATCAAGTCTCTTCTCCATACTAAAATTCTGTGACTTGTGTTCGCTGTGGAATGCCCCTTACTGCGGCAAAAACTTAAGGTTTTCACTGACACATAAAACAGTTGTGACTAATAAAGAGTTTGGAAAAAGCTCTCACAAGCCCTTGATGATAGCTCTATGACTGAGACAAAAATTGATCTCTATCTGGCCTATAAGTGAAAATCACAAGGGAAAGGGTCATTTCTTTCTCCTGTGATGTAAATTGAAACTGCATTAATTATTCCCTTACTTTGACCTGCAATGAAAGAAAATAAAAAGAAAGTACAAGGGGGGAGGGCAAGGACAGGGAAGAAGAAAAAACCTAGACAAACTGTGAAAAAAAAAAAAGACACATCACACTATATAAGTGGTCAAGTTAATTGCAGAGAGTAATAGAAGCTGGAATACAGGCTCTCTCTCAAATTATAATTGGGCAACTTGTAACTGAGATGGTGTATTTCCAAACATTAATTTTATTTAATTTATTATACTTTATTATGATACTATTGCTAGACTAGAATGATGTTTACAGATACATGTCATATTCCAATGAAACACATGCTATAATATGTCTGATGCAAGAGCCTGCCTATAACAATAACTCTTAACAGCAGTGAACTGGCAGTAACAAAATTATAAATCATTCAAATTCTGGAAGAAATCTGATATTACAATGTATTTCAATTAAAAGATTTCTCTGGTAAGAAGAAGACAACTATACATTGTGCTACTATAATATTTGACAAAGTACTGGAAATTTGAGAAGATAAGATGACATTGTCAGACACATTTTTGTATGCTCAGAATCAGATTACTTCTCTAACCTAGCCCCACTTAAATCCTAGATTGTAAGTGATGAAAATGTAGGCTCACGATATACACAGACCTCGCAATATCAATATTTTCTTCCTTTCCAACTGCCCTCGATGACTTTGAAATAATCCAGTGATCAATAATTATTTGGGCCTATGTTATAGGATATGAAAATGCAGGCTTAAATCTGATAATTTATCATTCATATCCTTACGCATAAGTCAGAGGTCAACAAAGCATAATTAATATCGTTCTACTCTGTATGACTAATAACTGAGATATCCATAAATTGTTAAAATGACATCAACTAGCCTACATAATAGAAGAATAAGGTCAACAGGTCATTCACTGATTGTCACTACTATATGACACTACATAACATAATACATACCTGCTAACCCATTCTCTCAAGATAACAATTTCTCATGGTTTAGTATCTAGCTCTGCCTACAGTGTATATTGAGGTGAAAGGTTCTGATTCTCTTCTCAAATTCCATGGTCCACTTTGTCACAATTTATACCAACACCGTTATTCTTAGCTCGATCTAAACAATATTCTGTCTTCTCATTTGAAATTTTCTTTAAATACCAATTCAAACTTGCATCTCAATGTAACATGGTATATAGTTTCACAGAGATAGTGGGCCCTCACACTAACAGATCTAGATCTACAGTATATTCCAATTTCCATATAAAAAAAAAAAAAAAAATGCAAAACAAAATCCATTCTCTCATTATGAATCCATCTGTTTATATCTATACTGACTGCATAAAATGGACTTACATACTGAAATTTCCAGCTTTCTTGCCACATTTCTCACTTTTTGTTGTTGTTGTTATTGTTGTTTTGTTTGTTTGATTTAAAGTTCTCAACAATAGTTCATACTTAAATAGATAGAGAGTGAAAAATCTGAATTTTTTTTGGACTGGTATTTCGTCATACAAATGTGATTTTTCTACCAATCATTATATTTCTTGAAATGCCTTTATTACTTTGGCATCTCTTTTCTGAACAAAAAGAATTCAACTGAATTTAAAAGTCGATTCATGTTTTACTAATGAACTTCTGTTGTTTGTTTGTTTTGTTTTTACACGGTTTCTGAGCTGAACATTTTGCTTTAAACAAAATACTTATCACAGTACTGTATAAAACATTTAGTTGCCTTCCGTCGCTCCAAAAAGAAAACACATTTTGTGTAGAAGAAAGGTAGGCCTAAACATTCAATTTCGAAAATAAGATGTAGACCTCGATTAGCTCTGGACCTGGATCAAGATATGTAGATCTAGATCTAGACCTTTTTTCTTTAATGTTTCCTTTTGTTTTGCTATTTTCTACTCTGTCCCGATGACAGTGAATCAAGTCTCTTCACATTAAATTTACAGAATCTCTAGGCATCAACGTCTTTGTTTTCACCTGCCAGTTAGAATTAGATCAACACAGAAAAGTAGAGATCTCGACGTAGATACATGTATAGATCTAGATCTCTAATCTGTAGTGTTCGGGTGTGAATGTGATCGATGTGAAAGGAAAATAAGTAAGGAAAGACCATTCAACTGATCCTCTTGTAAACATGGTGCAGTAGTAGACCTATGCATGTATTCTCACCTACACACGGGAGGCCTACATTCTCTGAATCCTCACAAGGCCAAATGGTCATAAGATACAGATTCTGCTTATGCACCAGCTGATCGAGCAATGTTGTGGAGTGCATAACGTGACCAAGGACCGGAAAGTTTATTTGTGGCCAGATTTATTTAGGTCATTCGCGCTACAATTGGAATAGTGATCCCAAAAGAATAAGTATTATGTCTTCCCTTATCTATAATTCTTGTTATAATTACATGAATTCATACAAACAGAGCTAGCCAGCAGTGTCTGTTGTGTAGACTAATTTTTGACAAAACGCAATGGCCGTATGAATAAGATATGGTGAAATGGGCGCTCTTATTTCTTGCAAATCTGGTATACGTAATCCTTAACGGTAACCACTAGAATTAGCCTCCATCTCTTTTTTCCACTATCTATTGTTAGCTCCGTTCCCTTCAATTAATCTCACGTTTGACTACAAACTACACTAGCGAGTGCTGGTGTCCCATCTTGATTTTTTTTTTTTTTTTAAGTATCATAAACCTTTTATTTTTGACGTTTTATCACAACTGAAACTCTTCCATAATTTTCATTAATACCAACAGACTGCTTAGGCCTGAAAGTTACGAGAAATGTAAATTGGTGATACATGTATTACCACTCATTCACCCACTCCAACTGCATTAGCTCATCGCATTACTATTTTCCATACTTTTCTATCTCCCATTCTTTCCACAGATCTACACCAAACTTTCCATTTATGAATCAAAACAGTGGACTACTGATGAGCTGATATCGGCTGGAGAGTAAGAATGCGATTGACTCACCTGTAGCTCAATTCATCCGTATCTCAAACGACCAGAAAATTTAAAAAATAGGCACTACTAATTTTGAATGACCTATTTAGGTGTATTAACATGATTTATAGTTAATTCTACTGCCCCCCCCCCCCCCTAGAAATGTGGTACCGGTAAGACATGGCCACCACTAAAGGATGTCCAAAACTGGAAACTTATGAGACAAGACTGAAATATATTATAATGTGGTATTGTCTCCTTATCTGTCATGTGATTCAGTAGGTTGAGTTGGGTATCAAAACAGAATTAGTTGAGAAAATTTGATAGACTAGACCATGAGGTCACAGTAATAATGGCAACGAAAAAGGGGGAATTAAACAAAAAAGGGTCATTCATAGCCAAATAATTTTTTTCACCAGAGTAAAGCACAAATCATGTTCTTTCACACATGAAAATTCGGCATCTGACTTATTTCATCCCATGACGGGACACTTTACAAACATGCTACACAAAAAAAAAAAAAAAAAAATTTTTAAATAAGAGAGACAAAATGGAATCGTAACTGATAATTAGCCATCGTTTTATTAGGCAATATTAACACACCCTCAGCCACACAGAAAACAAAGCAATAGGTAATCATGGGAAAGGGAGACATCATTTTCTATTTTTCTAGATGTGGGTGGATCTATCCATAAACAAATCCCATATTCATTTAAACACATATCCTCATCCTCACTACTGATTAAAACCAGGAGATTTTACTAGTCATCAAAGATATGCAGACAGCAGGTGTGACAGGACAATCAGGAGCAGTATTGAGCCAGTTCTATTTTTTTTTTCCCTTCCATTTTCTTTCACTCATTTTTTTTTTTTGTTTTGCCAGAGATATATTTTGTGTTGTAGAGGCCATCATTTGAGTTCACTTTCTTAGTAATGACAATAAAAAAAAAATGCCTGATCTTATGTTTCAAATGGCAAAACAAAAGAACAAAAACAAAACTCGAACAAATTCATAAAAGTGCAATTTACTTCTTGAAGGTGGATAAATATCCTGCACAAAGTAAACATAAGAGATTACTGGCCATTGAATTGAAGCATTTTGAAAATGACTAAACTACATTTCCAGTGTGACAGGGAAGGTAATTTTAAAATCAACACAATTACAGATCTAAATTTTAGCAAAATCTACTCTGCCATTTTTTTTTTTTTTTCTTAAGTTCAAAACATACTAATGTCATAAATTTTCCAGTATCAAAGGCCTGAAATAAACCACATGATCATAAATCGGGCCTACTATCTTAAACCTCATACTGCATCATAATATCATATTTGACAGTTTAACTTATGAAGCATCTTCAAGAAAAAAATGTCTCCATTTCTGTAAATTTATTCTTCTAGAACAGCAATCATGGTACAGCACTTTTGTACACCAAGTTTTAAAACAGCTTTGAAAATTACATGTACTATATACACAAATGTGCAAATCTGTGACATTGGCTGGTGGTGAAAGAAGGTCGAGTAATTGGATTATCATACTTTATTTAGCAAAGAATATAACTATGTGCTCATAGATAAGAACTTTCAACCTGCAAATTCTCATTGCTTAATATAAATACATGTAACTGTAATCCCCTGATGTATTAGGTTTCTTTTTATTTTTTCATTTCTAAATGTGACTGACTTTGATGGAATGTATGACTATCCTGAAAAGAGAGAGAAAGAGAGCAGCTACAAACATGTACAAATAGCATTCAAGTAAATGCAAGACTATTAACTGGCAAACAACAAGTACTGTATAGTGTATCATTACTTCCTCATGTGGGATGATTACAGTGGATACCAAAGATCAAATAACCCATTTCCCAGATCCTCACCTCAACTCCTGAGCAAATCGGTTTCCTCCTACTGAGCATTTAAATTTCTTGATTACGTTTTTCAACACAGTAGCTATGTAAACAGATCATTTTTGTCTGGTTGTACTGATTGCCTGGTTCAAATGTCAAGCATCCAAATCAAAATGGCATTTCTGAAACATTTTATATATTGAAAAAAAAAAAAACTTTGCTACAGAGATTTATGCACTTTTAATTATTTCAGCCGGCTCTCATAGCTCCAATCCTGTATCAATTCTCAAACAGTCTGATCTTACAAAAAACAAACTGAAACTTAATTTCGAATTCACATAAGTTATTGTTTGAGGTAGGTACTCCAACACCTACAATAATATAATAACAAATAGAGGCTGTTACATAGTATCATGTAATAATAGCTGAGGAACTTATTGGACTCCCATTCAATAAAAAGAAAAATTCATGAGAAAATAGAAAACCATAAGGAAAAAAAAAAATCCCATAAAATAAACAAATAAAAATGAGCGGACGTTCAGAAAACCTTTACTTGTATTACACTGGAGCCCATGTCTTTTTTTCCTATCCAAAGCTTAAGACAATGTTGACTAAGACCCATTGAATATCAAATGTCCACCATGATCATGACTTAAATCCTTACTTTTGCATTTTGAAATGAGTGACAGCAAAAAAACACAAGAAAATACCAACAGAAAGTATATAAGTTTATCAAATCAGTGCTTGGCTATTTTTTTTTTTATCAACTGATGTTACAAACTTAAATACAACTTTTGAAAAGGTCCTAATTTCATACAAGGTATGTCAGGTGCATGGAGCTTTTCTTTTGAATAAAGGACTTTAAAAAAAACGATTCATTCCTGAAGGAAATCAGCGTAAAAATCTACACTGCTATAACTGTTCTCATCCGAGAAGATAGCATATGAGTATGAGTACAGAAAATATGCATGATTACTAATACTAAAGAGTGATTCCAAATTCCGAGACCAAGATCTTTTCAAACAAATCTTCCAAAATGATGGATCTGTAAATCTCACTTCTAATGGTATTGACTGCATTGAAAAGTATTCATAAATGTCTTGGTTCATGATCTGTTAATCAGACACAGGGTTCAAAGAGTTTGTAAAATAGCAGTGGCCTCTGTTTATTTACTGCTCTTATTATCTACTCCATATGCAGACTCTCCAACTTATTTACAATCAACACTTCCATAAGGACAAACCATAGCAGGTGCAGGTTCAGACTATATGACATGATCTCATTAACTGAACATCAGACCACAGTTGTCTTCACAGGTATAGTAATCAGCTGGAATTACAAATTATAAAATAATCATTAGTATCATTTCTTGAAAATGTTTTCCATTATTGGCTTGCCCCTTTTGAAAGTATTGCTGAGTGTTAATAGTCATCTCCTCTTGTGACCACTTCCTTACACGTTGGCCTCAAGATGATGGTGTGCTCAAACTGTGCTGTGTAGCAACCTTTCTGGTCGCACAGTGGTGGGTAAGGATCAATGATTCCCACATCACACAAGTTCTTCAGAGCCATCAGATACTTGGTTTGTCCCAATCTGTCCAGCCAGCGCCGACAGAAGGCCAAGGTGCCAAAGTTCTGATTGATAACATTCAGCAGCTGCTTGGACTTTGCCAATCTGAAAGTCGTGGGAAAAAGATTAATGAATGTTACTTTCATTAATGCATATATTTCAATTACCCAAAACCTTACAACATCAATGCTTTAAATGGCAATTTCAGTGGGTCCTGTTGAGCCCAACTTCATCTTTGTAAAAAACACAAATCACAATGAAATTGTAATCATTAATTGAGATCCCTGAGAAAGCTCATCATCGGGAAGCATCAGCACAGCCTAACCATAAAAGCCAAAAGGAACAGGAAATTACTCTAAAATTGTTTCACCAATAGTTCTTGAAAAGCACAGAAAAAAAGAAAAAAATTTCGCAGAGGTTTTCCCCACTCTGGCCTTTGTTCATCAATTGCCATAAAACTATTACTGCTCACAAGTTCAATGTCTGTGACATTAGGTGAGTCTGCTTTTGGTAAAAAATTATTTTTCACTGCTCAGTTTCACAATTACTTATTTATTCATGAACATCTGAATTATCTCCACATAAGAAAAAGAAGGTCATGACACTATTACAGCATTGTCATAACAAATCGTGAGGAGCACCAAATCTGGCCAGAATGCCATTAACAAATTAATAGATCATAGTTAAAAGATAGATAAAAAAAAAGTACTGACAAAACAGAATAACTATTTGTGGCAGTATCTGCAAAAAGGGCCCAGGTGTCGCAAGGACAATAATTGAGAACAGGGAGAAAAATGGTCAGAAATCGATTTTCCTACGTCATGGAGTTTTTTGTC
>JBCAUA010357396.1:0-34131 GCA_038406235.1 Peronia verruculata | reverse complement strand
TAGATAGATAGATAGATAGATAGATAGATAGATAGATAGATAGATAGATAGATAGATAGATAGATAGATAGATCATTCGCTCTACATGAAAACTTGCACTGAATAATATACCTGCTCCACCAGGACTTCTCTGTCTATACGTGTTGTTATAAACATGATAAGCAGCCACATGGGCCCTGATCAAGTTGTGTCCAACTATATAGGTTTTGGTGCCTGGACCCCAGCGACCAGGAGCCATGCGATCATAACCGTAGCCCTCGTGAGCCACCACCCACGGCTCATTGAACGTCATCCAATACCTCACCTAGAACACAAAGAAACGGATGATTATCCCAACGACATAATGCCTCGGTATGATGCAGTATTAGTTATAAACTTGTCCTGGGCTTGACAATGGTACAAGGCACTTATTTTCAGTAATTTTACTATACTATGAAAAACAACAACAGTAACTACAATTGTAATATAGCACAAGACGTTGCATGGTTTATATCAGTTTGTTTCTGTTTAATGATTACATAATCTATGGGCAGGTAATCTCGACATGAGAGACAATTTACTCTTACGCAGTTTGATATAGGCTGATGCAGCATGAACTATGTAGTATGGTGTATATAGAATGATTTGTACAGTATGAGTTATGTGGCATGCCATATGCAGGCTGACTCAACAGTATGACTTATGCAGCGTGGTGTATGCAGTGTGACGTATGCAATATGACTTATGGAATATGACTTAAGGAATATGACTTACGCAGCATGATCTGTTCAGAATAAGGTATTCTTATATGCAGTATGGTTTGTGCAGTATGATTTTTAAAGCGCATGTAAAATATGCAATATGACTCAATAGTATGCTTATGTAATATGGTTATGGTTTTTATAAGCTTTTCAACCTCCTGTAGTGGTGGTTATCTCAGCTGTCCACAACCGTGGTCAAAAAACAAGAGAACACTATTGTGTTTCTTCAATAATGTAATATGACTTATGCAGCATGGCGTATATAGTACGACTTATGCAATATTGACTTATGCAATGTGACTTATGCAATATTACCTATGCAATATAACATCATATGAAGTATGAACGTACACAGTATGTCTTATATAATGTGACTTAACAGACGATGAATTATGCAGTATACCGTATGCAAATTGTCTCATGCAGTATGTATGTCGTATGACTTGTACATTACAACGTATCTTATATTCCTCAAACAGATTTCCTTACAATAACACTTATGCAGTATAACACCAATACCATTATCATGATTTGTTTCTCTTAATCCTTTCAATCCTAAGAGATAGGATTATCTTTTAGAAGTTGCCAATGTTTGCTGAGAAATTTTGTGGGTAGAAATTTGGAATTTGGAAATTTTGCCCGGACAGTGGCACTCAGCCTACCCTTCCATCGATTTTTAACTGTCAAGGGTTCTTTAATGTGCGTAACGTACACACCTATGTTCGCCCTTATCCGAGAGGGCTAGACGTCGGGCTTCCCTACCCACTGGAAGCCAGTGGACCGTTGAGTCCCTGAAAAAATGCGAGTTTTCGATCTTCGTGTTCTGCCATCCCCCAATGCAGAACCCGCGAGTCGATCCCGGCCTGTATTCTCCATGAGCAGACGCCATACCCATTGAGCCACTGCGTCCCCCAATGAGAAGTGACACGTCTCTTTATTGGATATAATGATTCAAAGTATTTGAGTCAAGTATATGAGGAATGAAGTAACAGAAAAGGACAGGCAGAGATACAGAGACAGAGAGCGTCAGATAGATATTGAGGGGAAAAAACGTAGGGAGAAATACAGAGAGAGAGAGAGAGAGAGAGAGAGAGAGAGAGAGAGAGCGAAAGTGAGAACTACTTGGGGATATGAAAAATTATGGCTTCTATGCTGTTCCTTCAGTTCTCAATAACGACAAATTTATTCTCCTTTCAAATCCGTTGTTTATTATTCTCATAAAATGTACAATCTACTTTCGCCCGACTGAAAATCTTTCTTAACGATCTAACTGAAAACGCCTTTATCCCTGGACTGCCAGACAAAATCTCAAAATGAAATTAAATGACACACAAAAAGAGGTGCTATTTCTAACGACATAACAACGTGATTGATCTTGATCGATGACACAATCTTATGTGACAGATAACCTACAATTCAAACTGGTTGTTCAACTCTCAGTCATGCATATTTATGCTGTTTTACGACATGCAATTGCAACCTGCCCTGTCCGGTTCTTGCACCTGACATAATCTTTGGCAATAGTTACTTCGATGACAACAATGGTTAGCCCTCCACTCGCTTTGTTTGCACCTCAAAGCCATAAAATACTGTTGACAAAACCAGCAGGTCGAATCACCCGCCGCTTCGACAAGCCCTGATTTGCCCGCCGCACGACTCGACGAATGTGGACGGGGCCGCTCTCGTCATTCTCGGCCAAATCTAAAAATCCCCTCTCTTTCTTATTCAATCGGTCTGCGAAACGCCAAAACGGCAATGTAAACAGGCGGCGAGGGCTTGACACACATAGCGCACATGAGTCACACGTCCATCACTCGCAAACTCCGCCCATTCCGTCAAGCCGGGAGAGCCAGGTATAAAATAGCGGGCTGAGCCGCTGGTTATTCAGATTCAGAAGACTTCGAGGGAGCTTGAGATTGTGATCGTGGTGAAATACAGACTTTGTGACAGAAAATCCACCGGTGAACGAACTTTGTACAATTGTGAGCTGAAATATTCTTGACTTGTCATCGACAGATCATTTCAAGCCCAGTTTATCAAGATTTTGGTAAGTTTTTATCCGTTGTGGGTGTCTTCGTGATGTTTTATGTCTGTGCAGTTTCTTGTATAATTTTGCAATTTGCATGCATGTATTTACCAGTCTAGATTAGAATGCGATCTTGTCGTGTTTACTTCGCATGTGAAACTGTCTGGCCTTTCTGACACATGTCTATGCATGTCGAAATCATTTTGTACTCCAGCCAGACATAGAAATGCATGCAATTCTGATAACGTGCGATATGGTCTCTTATTTTGCTACCATCTCAAAACGGACAAAATCAGTGGGCGGGCACTCGGCATGGCATTTTCCTTGGTACTTTTTTTTTTTTTTTTGTAAGTCTCAGTATTTCAGTCACTTACATGCATGATATAGATCTAGATAGAAGAAAGACCAGGCACCTCGAAAATGTTAACATTTCTAAGCTATGTGAAGGAGGAAAGCAATCAAGCAAATAGACGAGGGAATAAAAACAAGTTGATCCAAAAATAAAAAGCACATTAAATTTATTATTGCACTGTAAAACGAGATTCAGATCTAGATCTAAAGCCTATATCTAGACTGTAGATTTTGGTTTTGTATAGATCTAGAGTCGGACAGGATGTAACTATTTCTTTGGTTTAAAGAAAACCGGCAGCCGGTGTGAAAGTATGCCAGCAAGTTTTCTGTGAGTGCAAGTGCGAGTTTGTATGTGTGTGTGTGTCTTAGCGAAGTGCGGGAAGTGGGTCATGGCCCTGTAGGAACCGGAGTGGTAAACAGCAAAATGTGGCGGGGCGCGGGCGGCGTAGGGAATCGACCCACTGAGCACTTTGCCGCCCCGCGCCGCAGTCCGCAAACGCTCACTCTGAAATGGGACAGAGAGGGAAAGAGAACGAGAAAGTCGGTAGGCGATGAGGCGAATGTGAGAGGAAAATTTCGAGAGGGAGACGCGAAATTAGATCTAGGACGCAGACAAGAATAGAAAAACACTGAATGGATTTCGACTTCTTGCCGTCGGCGTAATTTTCATTTTGACGATACCGTATGCAAGGATAATACAAAGCAGTCAGTCGGTTGAGCGTGCAGTGTAAGTTGCTTCGGGTACATGAAAAAAAAAGTTAAGCGGGGGTTCTGAAAGCCTTTGAGTAATGAATTTGTTTTTCCCGCATTCTTCCGCGGCTCTATACGTACCTGCCGAATGTGGGCGTATTTGATAGACGATTAGAGATGACTTAAAAGAAAGAAGAAGAGAAAGGAGGGGAAGGGCCAGATTGAGCAAGAAAAAGAATAATGAAATAGATCTTGGTCTAGTCTTTATAAAAAGAGCCTAGAAAGAGACTTTTTTAGTCGGAGTTTGTTTGCCAAGAATTTGGCAGTTCCGGGTTGCAGGAATTTACCTGTAATTTCGCTCGTTATCTTTGGTTTAGGACTTAGCCTTGCTTGTGAGGATACAGTTAAATAGGTGCTCTTGGCAGTGTTCTGTCCTGGCAGTCCTTGCAGTCCGGCGGGAATGTAACTTGTTAGCTTTGAACAGAGAAAAAAGGAATTTGGACCTAGCCTAAACTATTTTTTAAGTCTTGTTTATCAGATAAGCATTAGATAGCTGGACTAGACCCAGACCTGCGTGACATATCGCGGCGGGCCGAATCTCTGTACAGAAAAAAAACAAACCGGATGTGTGTAGTTGAAACAACAAATAGAGAGATGAAAGAAACGTGATATTGAATGGTAACAGATGTAGTGTCACCGATTTTTTTCTTCCCCGCGTATTGTTCACCAAACTAGGTCTACCGCACCAACTCGTCGCACGATGAACTGCTTGGGTCTTGATGAAAGAAAAGACGATATAGGCGCAGACAATAGTGTTAACGATTAACCTGAAAATTGTGTGCGATGTCACCAATGAGGGCAATATTTACACATGTATTGTTACATATCTAGGTCTGGGCTGGGCCAAAATCCAGGATCGATAACTCGGTCATATGAGTCAGACCTGGTCCCGCTGTAAAAGAGATACACATTTTCACATCGCACAAGAGAGAGCGGACGATGCACTGTTGGCCTTGGAAGATAACGTAACTCGGCGTCTAAACAATGTAAAACTAAATAAAACAAAAGGAAAACAATACAGGGGATTTGTCGTGATTACATCTAGATCTACTTTTCTTTGCGTTTCTTAACTTCTCTTTGGTTTTGTCTTTCTCCATGTCTGAAATATATGTGGCACTTTTACTATTGAATCAGAATAAATAAATGAACAAATAAATAATGAATGAAATCAGTATGGGAACTTTTTTTTTTTTTTTTTTGAGACCATGTTTCAAGTTTATCTAAGGATATGATTAGTAATCTGTCGAAGGCGTGGCTTAATTATCAATAGAGTGACCTAATAGTCATCAAAGAAGCCTGTAAGTCTTCAATCGTTAGATATTTCCACGTGGCTTATATAGTCCTTGTATGGATCTGACATTGATATTGAAATTTGAGTGAGTCACTTCAGACCATCTGTTAGACGAGGGAGCTGGAAATAAGCCAAGATGTCCTAGGCTTAGCTTGCTTCTATCCATGATCATAACAATACTGGAGCGATTCATAAACAATATATCCGGCTGTTTATGGCTGACGATCCAATTTCAGGTTATCCTTGATGGAGGGGATCAATATAAATGTCTATACAGTGCATCAGTACATTTTAATTATTAATATAGACACAGAACAGTGAACTCGAGACCGACCGGCCTGGTGGAATAGCCCTAACTTAAGTCCAACCATGGCAGCAGAATGATACAGTTATTCCTGCAGCAGTGCCAGGGACCGTGGGCGCGATTTGGATATAAGAATGTTCTAATATTGGATCGATTTTACGTTGAAGTAACTTTGATCTCGCCTTTTGCGTTATTTGTAACACGGGTGGTGGATTTATGGATGCTGTAAGTGCTAAGGAAGTTGCCACTGCAGTTACGATAATAAACACAATCATCTAGCAACCGCGTCACCCAAACCTGGATTAGGAAAGGATTAATTGCGTACATGATAAGGGCTTGAGATAAAGTATTAAACAAATGTACCGAGGTGTAATCTGTAATTGGTGATTTGGCTACGCTCACTTGGCTCGTGCTCAATTGCAATCTGTGTTAGGGTGTACCAGATTAATGAATGAAGCATTTACCTGATGTAATGCCACGAACATGTAGCCCCTTATTTTTACGTATAACGGCACATTTAAACGTAAGCCTGTAACAGTAACGCTGTGGAGACCATAGCCAGGGTGAATATAGGGAGATTGTGCTTAATTTTTGGTTTGTCTATTGGACGAATGTAGGCACTGAAATCCTAGAAATTTCGCTTAGTTGATGTTCTGACACTTTTTACCTTCAGGTACTAAGGGGGGAGAACACAGGGGGGCAGTTTGCATGCCATGTTTTCTCCCCCCCCCCCCCCCCTCTCTCTCTCTCTCTCTCGAGTTAATGGATTGCGGATGATGAAAGATACAACTGTCGGGGAAGAAGTGTGTTAGGGGGAGGCGGGAGGCGGTGAAGCATCGAGAACGTTCCAGTCAGCTCACAGATACATCCACTCTCCCGAAAATTCCAAGGTTACATCAGCCATCCCGCGTGCGACTTTGCGATTGGCTAAACGGACCAGGACGGTCTATTTTTGGATGCGCGATCCATGACGTGGCAGTAATAGAGGGAACGGTGACCTATCGGGCCTGGGGATAAATATCGGCGATTGCGGCGGTCAGAAAGCGGAGGATGAATGCACGCGTCGCGGTGATCATGGTCAGTACGCTAGCTGGACTCAACATAATGGCGTGAAAGGTCAAACGGTAGCCGGTGGTCACATTGTGTGGAAGAAAGGGGTGGAAAGAGCAACGGTGATCGTTTTGTTAATCGTACGAATCGCGTTTCTTTAGGATCGTTCCTCGAGGTATGTAAACCTTGCAGTTCGAGAATTAAATTTCTCGAACCTTTTTTTTTTCCCCCCCTCTCTATTGTGTCGAAGTTGCATGATAAAAACAAAACAAAAACATAAGCAATTAGCGGGCCGAGCTCAAGTTTCAGAACGTATCTGCTACGTTGTCAGACGTTATGTATCGCCAGCTCGCAGTACATGAGTCCCATTATCAATTCCATTTCATCCTGGCGTGTCATATGTCTAGTGCTGACGTGAACCAATGGACAATGCTAGTGAATAATATCTATGTAATCTTAACAAGGAGACTGCTTCTTCTTCACTTAACTTCGCTCGTGTGTATCCCTCGTAAAAGATCAGAAAAAAAAAAACGCTTTGCCATCGTCGGGATGCAGCAGAGCCCAAGCCAAAATATAGGTCTAACACATTGGCTGAATGTTGTGTGCATCGAATTTTTTTTTTTTTTATTGACAGTTACACAGAGTCATGCACAGCTGTGTTATTGCATCTGTGTTAATTTTGTGGCCCGTGTTGAAAAGTCATGAATCATTTTGATAGGCTGACATTTAAGTGGTGAAATCCGGAATGTTATTTTTGATGAGAGAAAATGATCACAAATATGTTTTCATTTTAGAAACAATAACAGGACAGAGCTGGGAGCTCAGGAGCCAAATGACAGTCAAGTTACTGCTCATATTTGATAGTGAAAAAGTTCCATCTCGTAACTGTATGTCTGCTGGAAAAAGATGCAGTTTCATTGTTAGAAAGTATTTGAGATCGTTGGCGGACATATGCACTGAATAGAAGAGGAAATACCACTCAGATAAAGCGGAAACACAAGGGAAAGACCACTTGCTGATGGGAGAAGTCATTGTGTGACCTAGTAGAATTATGTAGCAAACAGAATAATAATTTAAAGAAAGAAAAGATTACTTGCACATGTATTAGAGAAGGAAGACTGAAGATTCTAACAGGAGGTTGAACGAAATGAGGCATAAGAAAGGGACGGGAAGATTTAGAGTGGAGATGGGCGGGGCTTTGGACTTTGGAGTGGAAGGGAAGGTCGTGGTGACATCCATGCTGTGTATCACGCGTCATAGAGGCCAGCACCCTGCAGATAAGTTTATGTGATTGGAGCTATCAAATTGCACAATGCAAGGTCACCAATCCCAGGTCATGGGAAGTGAGAACACACATGATACAAAACAAAAAAAAAAATGATAAAATGGTTCAAAGGTCACATTTGAGAAAAGATAACAGAGACCTTTGACTTCCACTGAGGCAACAGAACATGTTAAGAAAGACGAGAACAGTCTTATCTATCATACTGTGCATTCAAGGCTAGAGGTTATAACAAACTAGATTCACTGTGGTGATTTTCCATCACTTATCTATCTCCACCATTGCGTCAAGCACCAGCGTCCCTCTTAGAACAGCATACATATATATATATATATATATAGAGGGGTTGAGTGTCTCAGTAAGTCAGTCTGAAAGCCTTAGCACTGATCAGCATCCATAAAGTACTGTGTTTACTCTCGTGGATTGGATAGGTAATTATGTGATTTATTTTTATGCATGCAAGCTGACATTTTGCCCAGTAGAAGCTTGGATATAATATATATTCTGTGGACTGTTTATATATGTGTGCTTGTGTTTTAGCCTTTGTTGAAAAGTAGGTATAATTTATAATACATGTAGTTTTGGTTGTATAGTTGTTTATTAATTTCCTTTTTCATTTCTTATATTCACAGATTGCACATTTGATTCTCCGTTAAAAGAGCAACCAGACTATCAAGATGTTGTTGAAAGAATACAGCAAAATGTCCGCAGTTGTGGTGCCCTACAGCACGACACTGGTCGACGGGCGCCACGTCCTGGTAGATGCCATGACAGAGTCACAGATACATGAGATGTACCAACTTGTCCAGGAGTCGGCCCAAGAGGGTCAAGGCTTCGGGGCAGACGAGTACACAGATGAGAAGGAGTTCATGGAAGACATTAGCGATGGCTTCCAGTTTGCTGTCATGGACAAAGACTCTGGTGAAATGGTGGCCGCTTTCATTCTGGCGGTCAGCAAATACTCTCGAGGCTGCCAAGTTGCTGATCCCTTCATCGTGGTCAAGAAAAACCAACGGGGCAGCCGACTGGGGACGTTCTGTATGAATCTCTGTGTCCGCTTTGCCAAAGAACTTGGGTTCATGGGTATGTACTGTGACACTTTTAGTAACAATACAGCCATGATCAAGATTATCGAGAGCATTCCGGGCATACAGAAGGTGGGTTGTCTGCCCATGGGTGGTGTCCTGAAAGACGGCCGTCTGGTGGGAACTGAGATCTACTACAAAGACCTGAGAGCCAACAATGAGCGAGGCTAATAATCTCCTCTGGGCTTGGATGGTTTCTCTTGGCTTATCCTTGAGACAGTTGCCTCCCTTGCCAATTTCGGCAATCCCAAGCGACCAGATGAGATTAGGACGCCGGAGCTCTGTGGCACCACCTATAAATAGAACACCAAAGTGTCACATCTCCGGCTGCAGTAAGGGCGTTGAAAACTGTGACTTTGGCTCACGTGTTGAAAACGTAACCTTCAAGAATCTCCTAGGTGCTCAACCACATATGATCCCATGGAAGCAAAACAAGGTGACCAAAAAATCTTGTCTTTTGTGAACCAGAAGATCAACCAATCACTGCCATACAGGTCCATCATGTGACCTGGTTCTGCCTGTTGTTCACGGCAAAGAATATGACAAACATTTCATCAAGTTCGACATCATTCATGCTGAGTGCTGACTAGAAAGACATTTCAAAGACTGAGAAATCTCAAAATTCCATTGAACTATTTTTACTGTTCTGGCATTGCACAAACTGACAGTTTTCCATCATTCAAAGAAACATTTGAAATGAGACTTACGCAAATTTTACGCCCTGGCTGAAAGAAATCATCGGAAACGTCATCAGAAGTCACTAGATCATCATCCACAAGACCATTCAGGAACATTTGAGTTTTGACAAAAACTGACTTTACAGAACTTGATTTTTTTTTTTTTAAATTTTGTTTTTACTAAGTTAAAACTCTTGTCTCGGTTGTCATCTCACATATAGCAAGCATATCAAACCTTACTTGAAGATTCAGTGTCTGGTAAGGGATTCCCACTTTGGCAAACTGTCTTCATTTGATTTGAAAAGAATGCCCTTAACTGTTGTGCTATTTCTTTTTGTATATTTTTTTTTGGTTCTCTTTGCCCTCTGTCATTTGAGTTTTATTTTTATACTTTTTTTTTTTTTTAATCAGTCTTTTCTCAGTTCACTAGAAGGCAAAGATTTGAAAGTAAGATTGATATTTATCCTGTTGGATGTGTATCACCAACTGTACATTACTACACAATTTTTGAAGTGAAATGTTCTTCTACAGTTAAGTTGTCACCCCATTCAAGTTTTGCTACCTAGTATTCTACTGAATATAGTAACATGTTTTCATTGGTCCTGCAGTGTGCTGTCTCTTAAAGCTTTTGTTGGATTGATGTTAATGGAGATGCTTTCCCACAAAGATGAACTCGGAAGGTTAATGTACGCTATAAATTTATTGTACTGAGAAGATATGTATCACAGTATGGTACAAGAAAGCTTAACTGTATTACTTTTAGTGTGAATATACATAATTCAATGTGAGAGGTCAGCTTTGAGCAGCGGTTCTGCGTAAGTTGCCAGACGGCATGCGGCGCATTATATACATGTTATATGTACACTATTGTTGTATTATGGGTAGTTGATCAATGATAGCGTGGTAAACATCCTGGAGACAGCGTGTCAGCCCCTTCGTTCCAAACTATCTGTATTATATGACATATGTACATATTACTATTTATATAAATGTTTATGGCTTGAAGGCGCAGTCCAGCTCTGTCTTTGCGACATTCATCATCCCCATTTTACAACCTGTTGCCACTAAACATCATGAAGAAGCGCATATATCATGTAGTATAATGACTATTTTTTTTTGGTTTGTTTGTTTCTTTTTTTTTTTTTTTCATCTGGGTACATTTTTATTTTTTTTTTGCTTCGACTTGGCAATAGTTTTACCCAAATTTTGTTGCTATTCTGAGATGGAGCATTCGGCCATCTTTTGTAAACAGTCCAGGCTTGAAAGATTATGTTTCCAAATCCCATGAGCTGAGGCCAGTTCATAAATCCACCACTATCTAAAGAACAGGACTCTAAACCGTTGCTGTTTAATGAAAGCATTGAAAGCAAGTGTAATTTGGCCAAGATTAAACAGGGTTCAGTGGAAGTTGACACTCAGAAAGAAAGGCCAGAAGCCTTGCAGTGGCACAACATTGCTTATGTAAGAAGCTTTCTGGGTATATACTCTTGGCCACCTGTGGCCTTGAACGGAAAGTTAACTTTCTTTCTCCTGTACCCGCTTAGGCTCAAGTAGGCAGCCATGCTTCAATGGTATTGTTAAGTTTGGAGGCCAGAGAAGTTCTGGTCCTCTTTGCATTGTTCTATGACCCTACCATGTTAACTGGTGGTGCACCAGAAAGTAGATTATCATTATGGAAGCTGTAACATTCCACATGTTTAAACTGCCTTGATAGGGTTAACCGTCAGATTTTGAGCTCATTTAGTTTCAGTAGAAGTAGTGTAGGACTGGTTATGTCACACCCTCCCTGGCACCACCAGGTTGGCACCTCTGTTATGTAAGAGCAAACCCTGGCCCCAGGAAGATTGTGCGACAAGCATTAATTCGGTACCTGTCACAAGATAATCTATCTTGGTGGTGAAGTTTGACGTCTCTGGTCCAGTGGCCACAAGGGATCTTATGCCTGCGTAGTCTCAGACTGAAAGACGTCGGGCTTTGGATCTCGATCTATACAGTATGGCACAATAATTAGAATTTGCTACTTGCCACAACTTGCTAACTTGTATGTTATAATTATGATAGATCTTTAGGTACCCTTCCCAGGAAAGCAGTTTCTTTGTTTCCATCTCAAAGGTCATCTTATGAATACATGTACATGTAGATAAGACAGGCCATATAACTTAAGTTTTAGTTTCATCTTCTGTACTCTGTAAACACCATGACAATGGCACATGTTATTGACAACATGAATACATAATCATTGTTATTCATTTGTTTGTTCCTATAACTGTCTGGCCATATTTCTATTTGTATAACAAGACATGTATTTTCCCACTGAGGTGGTCATTGTTATGTAAGAAAAACGTCTAGCATCGCACAATCACCTCTTGTGTTATTTTGTATTTGTCCTCATATTAAACAACTAATGTCTTTTAACTCTAAAATTTATTTATGTGCAATTTTGGGGAGGAAAAAGGGGAACTCTTTTCTCATATGAAAATGAAGACAATTTTGTCATATCTGCTGACTAGCCACTCCCTGGTTGCTTTACAGTCTCTTCAGATAGTCATGATCTTTTAAGTGATTACACAAGGGCCAACTTATTTCATACAAGCGTGGCTCTACAGTGGGTTGGCAATGTAGTTGGTGGTTAATGAGTAATGAAAACATAGTAATTCTATACAATGAAAACTGTAAGTGGCACATCTCCTGCGGAGAAAAAAAGAAGAAAAAGGGATTGGATATTCTGGACTAGTCCAATCCAAACAGAAGTGGGGGTCAAATAAACCTGTTTGAAGTTCTTATATATGTCTTACCCTGAGTAGCAGAGCTACTCTTGCGGGAGGTGAACGGGGAAATTGGTGATATTAATTGTTGACCCCAGGACCACCAGGAAGAAACCTCTCCCTTCCTTTGTCTAGAGCAGTGGGTGGGCAGTTTGGTTTGAACCTCTGCCAAGTCTTTTGTTGTAGTAGGCTAGGCAATTGGCTAAAGAAAAGATTTGGTTAATGGTTCAGTTCTACTATCACAACCCTTACCACTGCCAATAGATCTCCCACCTCGATTCAAATATTATATCCGCTTCAGTGCCACCTTGTCTACTGTATTTCATTCCTTATTCCCAGGCTGATCCACAACTTTGTGAATTTTAGAAAAAAAAAATTGGAGTTTGAATTAATTCTCCTATTCACTAACTTCAGAAACAACACAAAGATCTTATGAATTTACCGGTATGTAAAAACATCTGACTCCTGAATCAAACTGACTGGGGAGATTTCATGTAGTTTCATACCATCTTTTTAATCTCATTTGTTTCACTAAACTAGTGAAAAACATCTCATGTTATGATGACATATCACTGCTACATTTGTGTCGCCAGCCTATGCAAAACAATGAAAATCTTTGATCATCCTTCACAGGGGTCCAATTTTACTTTTTAAGTATTTTTTTCTATGAAAATTTTCTTATATATTATATAACAATATACTGACCATTATATGTTTATAGTTTTTTTTTATGTTTATATTTCCAGTACAGAAAAAGTTTGGAAGGTAGCTAGATAAGTAAATCCATCACCATGGATACAAAGGCTCAGTTCTGGGTTATTCATGGTAGATGTTATTTCAACCTTTGGCCTCTGGTCTAAGATACCAGGAGTTAAGGTGAAATTTGAAGTTTGTTTTGTTCAACGTGTTTTTTTTTCACCCCTTTGATATTAACTTCATTATTACAACAGCTACTTGCAAAGATCGTACATGTACGTACATAACATGTGTGTCAAAATTTCATTGGAATTGAATTGTTTCAGTGTTTTTGAGCATGAATTTTGAAATTGAATTACATGGCAAAGATTTGAAATGAATATTTTGGAAAACTCATTTTGACTTTTTTTCAATGTTTATTGATGAAATATATGAACATTAAATGAGGAAACAGGGTGTACTTTGCTGGTTTTTTTTTTTTTTTGTCTTTGAATTGTGACTACAGAAAATGAATTTGATTTTCAGATTTATGGAATGTTGATATCAATTGAATGTGAAAAAAAAAAAAATGAGAAAAAAATATAAAAATAAAACTGTGAAAATTTAACCCTTGGAATTGATTTTATTTATTCTATTTAACAGTATGTGTGTTTGTGTGTGAGTAAGAGGTTGTGGTAGGATTGCACTTGTGGTGAGCTGTTCGAGATATGGAGTCAGTGGTGGTGGTTGAGGTGGTAATTGCAGTGGTGGTGTAGATGGTGGGAATGCGAGATATGGAGTCAGTGGTGGTGGTTGAGGTGGTAACAGCAGTGGTGGTGTAGATGGTGGGAGTGCAGAGGTTGGTGTTGACTCATCCATAGTAGTGGTGGCTGTGATATGGTGCTGGTGGTTGTGGTGGTGGTGATGATGGTGGTACTGTCACTCATAGTTGGACACAATCAGGAATCATGTAATGATTACGGTGGTTGTCAGATTTTAATGGTGGTGATTCTAATGGCACTAGCAGTAACGGTGGCCGAAATGATGATAAGACACATATAATCGTAGAGGTGGTACCAGAATAATGTTGATGGCGTTGGTGCTATTAATAGCGGAGGTGGTGATGGAACTGCATAATACTGTAATGAGTGAAGGCAGTCAATAAGTGACTATGATACTCCTAGTAATATGGCAGTAATAGTGATAGTTATATTATGTAGTAGGAGTTTTGTATAATAACAGCGATGGTCGTTATAATGGTGATGGTGGCGATGGAAATAGTACTAGGGGTGATGTTAATAATAGTAGTGGTGATGACGGTAATAATAGTAGCGGTAGTGATGGTAGTAGTTGTAGTGGTGGTGGTGTTGGTAGCAGTGGGGACTAAAATAGTGGTGATGGTGTTAATAATAGTGGTGATGATGGTAACAGTGGGACTAAAATAGGGGTGGTGGCAATAATAGTAGTGGTGATATTTTTATATTATTTTAATTATAATTTGCCAGATTTAACCATCGCTATCAAGTTCTTTATAGATTTCTGTGTTCTTTGTTTTTCTTGAATTGTTTTATTAGTTACCGGTCTGACAGTTATATTGTATTTTTATAAAATAATAGTAGTGGTGATGATGATAATTGTGGGGACTAATCCTGGTGATGCTGATGATGGTAATAATAGTAATGGTGTTGGTAATACGTGTAGTTGTTGTTGTGGTGGTGGTGGTAATAGCAATGGTGGTCGTGATGGTAACAATGATATTGGTGGTGGTGATGGTAATATTCGTAGTCATAGAAGAGTAGTTGTCATTTTAATGATGGATGTGGTGGTGTTGTTGATGATGGTCGTTGCATGCTTGTCCATTTGACTGTTCTGTCTTTCAATTTCATAACAAGCTTGACTCCGTTACGACAAAGTTTCACTGAATATTGTCTAGAACAGTTCACAGAGTATAGTCTGGATACAAGCAAGCCAAAAATGAAAGGTTCCAGAACTCATTATCACAGTTGTCAGCTACATGAGAAATCACTCAATTGCAGTCATAATTATATTTGCACCGTCAGTGAAGCAATGTAGTAAAAAAAGCCGAAGCTAATGCGCCGTTAAATAAAAAAAATCTCGTCTATATTTGAAAAAAAAAAAAATTGGTACAGATAAGAGAATTTGCAACGCAAAGGAAATAATAAAGAAATTGACTTAGATTATATCAAATTATGCGGTTGTCGACCATATTTCAGAACCAAAACGTCTCATTTTGTTCAGAAAATAAAGTAAAATAAAAAGTAAAAGTACCATCCCTTGACACCAAAGAGGGGAAATTGGCTTGGCCATTTCAGAACGCGTCGCTGCAGTGCAGCGCCACTGTACTATTCCCCGATATTATATACATCAGGTACCCGTTTTACAGAAAATTGTGTGTTAAGTATCTTTCCTAAAGGGATACAACATGCAACCCTTGCCATTCGAACCACTGACCTCTGCTTCCAAAGGCCGCAGCACAAATCACTGAGCTACCACTCCACAATAAGGACAGACATTATTACTAGGAAGTGACTTGAATCTCCGGATCAGGCAAAGCCTGGAATCTTTGATCTGGGGGAGTCGCGAATGCATTAGGCTTACACAAAACCGAATCATTCAGTTTGAAAGAGTAGGTCTGGCTCATGAACTTATTTTAAGGACAATATCTGATTTAGCATGATAGATCATGGGAGGCTTAAGCCCTAACTCCTAAATAAATTTAGATTTACGTCTCTCCATTCTTCACCTTCTTCAATTACCCCCTCAAATAGAACAGACAGAAAATTACAAACATTATGAGACAAAGACACAAAAAGAACAGAAAAGAAACTAAAGTATTAATAATAATAAAACAATAACTAAATAAATAAATTGCTGTTTAAAAAAAAGAGAGAGAGAGAGAGAGAGAGAGAGGGATGTAGAGAGACGTGGTGAAATTGGAGATGAACCCTCCATTCTCGATTGATGACATACTATAAAAAATAAAAAAAAAGAAGAAAATAATCTCTCTCATCTAGTCTCTCAACAAAACAGAACAGTCAAATTCAAAGACTATAAATATCTATGTCAAATACATATGTATACAAAAACAATAATAAAATAAAAATAAAAACTGGGGCATTGCTGAAGCTCAAACCGTCAATTATGTGGTGGTGATAAAATCAAGCTTGTCCATTCAGCAATGAACAAACAGGCACAAATACAGTAGGATTAGATTTCGTGCTTCAAAAATCTTTTATATAGTTCTAATCATGTAAGTTGCAAATGAACATCGCTGTCATAAACGGTTTCTTTAGCGCCTTCTCCACTAGTCACATTCACTTGACAGCAAATCTTAAACGAATCCTTGGGAGGTATACACGCCACTAGGGCAAATCCAGAATGCTGTAATGTTTACGCAGTGTCAGACTCTAGGCTCTCTGGCAATGTTCATTGGGTATGGGGAAAGGAAGGGCGGGGGGAATGAGCATTCAGAATATGGTCTAAGGGAATTAATCATTACAAACAATACAACGGCACTAATTTGCACAGTTATCTCCCCTCAGTTAATGTTCTGTTCCCCCTTGAAAAGTATAGCCATCGAGTTAATTGATTGTCATGCCACTTCAGTTGACAAGCACACAGATAGACGGAGAGCTGGGTGAATAAACAGACAGACAAACAGATATACTAATGACATGTTATGATAGATATAAAAAGAGAAAATAAAACTTATGACGATGACTAGATTGGGTGGGTAGATAGACACTAAGTAGGTCAAAGGTAGATGGGTAGGTAGGTAGGTAGGTAATCAGATAGGTGGAAAGGTATACAGGTAAAATATATGTACATGTAGTAAGGTGGTTGGTGGGTAGATTGGTAAGCGAGTGGCTGGAAAGTAAACATTCTGACAAACCATTCTGCCACTGCTTATAAATAATGTTTGCACTTCTTTTATTATCAGATTATCACATAGGTAAATAGGTTGGCAGGTAGACAAAGAAATGAACAGCTATGTAAGTAGATACATGCATGTGGGTCGACTGACAGACAGGCAGCCATGCACTACACATGCAGTGTAGGGAGGTAGACAGATATTGGTCTATGACAGTTCTATGATATGAGATGCAACAGAATGAAATCAGGCCCTCGTCAAATTTTGAGCATATGGATTTATTGGTATCACTGTAAAGATTATTCATTTCCCGTTCTGTGTGTGAAAAGATAATTGTTCTATCTGAAGTAGGGGTGACCTGTTGTTGCAGCTGAATTTATCGAGGAAGTGGCCGATCTCTTTTGTAAATCCTTAGTAATCCTTGTTAGGCCATGTCACCAAATTACAATTTTAGGGCTTTTATTCGATGAATTTCAGTAATTTAAATTCTGAAATGCATTTTTAGATTGATATAATGATATAGAAGGGTTTGGTGAAGAAAAAAAAAATGCCTTAAAAATTTGTTCACTGTTGAAAAACGTGATTTCTCCAGTCAGCTCAGTTTGACAAGCGCCTGATTTCATTACGTCACGTCTCATATATATGTTTCAACAGAATATTCAGAAGTTACTATAGATTAAATTTGATTTGACACTTGAATCCTAATGCCTGACATATGTACATTGTGAACATGCAGAGTGACATACATGTAGTTATCATCATCACTTTACCTGATAAAAGACACCATATAGCAAACAAAATCTAAGGCAGAGGTCTTGGATGAAACATAATCATTTTATTTTACATAGTAGAAACAATCACTGCTTCAAGTAGGACATTTCAGTACACTTTGGCTGTCCTCAAGATTTTACATAGGATGAACTTAACAAACTCAATCAAGAGAGAAAACAAAAATGTATACATGTATCTAATACATACATTATGAAACTTGTTGATACAAAACAGACATTTTGTATGTCAGCATAGATTTCAACACACATCTTAGAAAACAAAATCATCCCCAACAATACATTTTCTGTCTCTGCTCTTGTGGCAAATGCAAGAATTTCACACTTCTAGCATTGCAACACAATCAGACATTCAGAGCGTCAAGTGCCAAATGACCAAATCTAGAACTTTAATAACCACTGGCCTTCCTGATACATACATCCATTTCCTGTCTCATAGTTCATATCAACTAAGCAAAAACCTGGAAATCTCCACTGGAGCGTTTGTACCACCTGCTAAAAATAGGACATCCACTGATTGATCATTGCTACTACTTCACAAGATCTGAAAACAATAATCACCAGTCCTGTGCGTTTATTAAGGCAGTGAACAGTGTGGAGTGTTTGTACCCCCTACTAAAATTGGACGGGGATTTCCAGATATTTGCTTGGCTGGAACAAATCTATTTGGCCATTGGGTACCTGACACACACACACACACACACACATTGATTTCAACAGAAAAAGGCTCCATGTTGATCAACAGCATCACAAGTGACAGCTTGCCCTATTACACCAATGGACCATAGATAAACATATAGATTCTTCCTTCTTCATTTCACTAGACTATTAAATAGAGAAAACAACAGAGTGAATATTGTATAACCGTGATTTAGCATTTACAAGTTGGATAAATCTGCAAAGAGCAACTTTATGAAGACAAACATAAGAGATGGACCAGAGCAATTCTGAATTTCTGTGGACCACAACGCTGGTTCTGTAGTTCATTACAACCAGTTGACCAGTCAGATGGTTTTGTCTGTAAGTTACAGATACTGTTACCCACAAAGTCACCAAACTGTAAAAGTCCAACCTAACTAAATGCTATAATCTGCTGAGAACAACTGAGTGAAGAAAAGCATGAAAGATAAAATGCTGATAGTTACAACTGTCCAAATCTTGATTCAGCAGCCAGTCTATCAAAGATACAGACTTACTGATGATAACAAATAATACGTCTTGCGCCCAGGGAAAAGGAGTCGGATGTCACCAATTTACAGCCGTTTTTCACTATTTTGTGACTAAGATACCCTAATTTTTTTTTTTTTCCAGGTTAAATGTTTGTACATGTACTTTGAAAACAAAAACAAAAAAAATATTTGGTTTCTGAGCCGCAAAAGAGTTATAAACAGCCATAGATCAAAATCGCTCAGCACAACTCCCATCTCATTTGCTCTGGGGCGCAAGACATATTACGGTACTGAAGAAGTGAGATAAGCCGGATAAAAAGAAATGCCATAACTCAAAATACAGCAGTGGTCTAAAACACATACATGCCAAATCAGTTTTTCCTAGATCTTTATTTTTTTCACACTGGACTACTCTATTCTCAACAATTCATAAAACCACAAGTATCAGAGTAATGAAGTGAGGCAAAATTCATCCCTCATTTAAAAAAACCTTGGGATCAATTTCATACCTGTTTTTTTTTTTCTTTACCGATTTATTTTCTTACTGAACAAAGATCAAACGTGGTAATTATTTACCAGCATTGCTGGAAAATAACTTTCTGTTCTATGGCAAAAGGTACAGGATGGTTTGCAACACAACTGACAGAACTATCTGAACTATCGTCACATATTTCACAATCTGGCATTTCCTATTTCATATACTCTGACATAAAGTAAAAGGTATGAAAATTTGAGACAAAACATCTAGTTTAGTTGAAATGACTGGTACTCAGCTCTTTCTCTTTCTCACTGCAGCTAAATCTTGATCACAAGGGGGTTATCTGACTTGCGACCAGGGCAAATGAGTTGGAACTCACGGCAGGCAATGAAGATATACGGCAGATTTCAACTACTTTCCGACTAAGATACTATTTTTTTTTTGTTTTCACATAATGACAATTTAACCTTTTTTTCTCTGAAAAAAAAGAAATATTTTGTATCATAGTTGGAAAAGAGTAAAAAATGGTCAAAAACGGCTGTGACTTGAACTCACCCGGGACGATTTCTGACTCATCTGCCCTGGGTGTAAGACATCTGTCTTAAAAAAATTCAACATCAGTTTCACATTATTATCTGTTATACCACAGACTCGGTCAATTTTTGAAGATTCCTTGCTGCCATCTGGTTTAAAAACAATAAATATTTCACATGCTTACTTACTTATGCACTAATGTACAGTATAATACATAAACATAAATAAGACATGATGAAGTTGTCTAAGAAAAAAACAAAAAAAAATGGGACACCATATTTGTCCCTGTCCAATGTTTTATTTGTCCCAACAGGCTGTTTGTCATGACAGAACATCAAACTTATCGACGATAAGACATCAGGTTAGTACCGACAGGACATGCTGTTTTAATTTGTCCCGAACGTAGGCAGGACATCCTGTTTGTCCCAATAAGAAATCGTGAATATCCCAACAGGACATAGCTGCAGTATGGACGCACATGAGGAAGTGAAACAAGAAAAAGAGAGCAGTCGTGATACTGAGAAGATGCGGAGTTTGCAATTGTCGGGGGGCCAGAATGGCTAGGGCTCCTTGCGAATTACACTGACATTTCATGACGCAAATCACACTCTGACTCTTCAAAGTCTAATTGTCTTAAATGTTCACCTGCTATTATTTTAAGAAAACTGCAATTGAAGCATTATGGGGCAAATGTTTTAAAGCGATACGAAATGTGTTCATGAAAAGTGAACAAAGGCAAAACAGGCAATGCCAGTATTCAGGATCTAGTTAATTAACTTTCATGGAGAAACGTCTTGATTCGATGCAACCGCCGTTTTCTCCAAACAATGCAGTGGCACTTAGACAATCAGTCTTTTAAGGTCAACTGGCACAGATATACACACTCGCACACACACTAGCATACAAATACACACACATACATACTAGAACAAAATATTGCTCAGCACATGGAAATTTATATGTCTTGCGCCAGGGGCAAATGAGTCGGAAGTCGTTCCAGGCGATTGCAAGTCACGACCATATGTCACTTTTTTTTCCCACTCAGATACCATTTTGTTTTTTTTTTCAGGTTAGAAAAGATTGAATTTTCATTTTGTGGAAAACAAAAAATTTTGGTATCTTAGTGGGAAATAGTTAAAAATGGGCGTAACTTGAAATCTCCCGGCGCAACTTCCGACCCATATGACCTGGGCACGAGACAAACTTCAGTCAATTTATACACACTGTAGAAATCCTTTTTCTTTTTTTCAATACAAGAAGTCTGTAGTTTATTCAATGTAATATTTATATTCTGAATCAAAGAAGCACATAATATACATACACAAATATCAAAATCTTCATCAGCAATGAGGACATTAATTTGCAGTGATATACATACTTTGAATAAAATACAGATAGATATTCATACACACACAAAAAAAAAATCAATAAATCCTTTACAGCACACATGAGCGTTGCAGTTGATTAAATACCACACACAACATGTTTAACAAAGTCAAAACATGTTTAATACACACAAAAATATCTGGTTCAAAACAAAAAAAGTTTCTGTGATGAAAATCAATTTTATACATATCATAAAATCAATGAATTATCCATAGAGGTTCACTCACCACACACATACACACAAATTTTATAAAATCAAGAACATTTTCTGCAGTTTCTGAGGGAATTAAGCATATAAATATTTAGTCTGACACAAGGTGATGTCTGTGGTGCATTTAATTTCAAACATATTATCAATGAATTATACATACAGATGGACACACACAAACACACACACACACACGAAGAGTAAAAGATAGATTAAATGATTTAAACACACTCGCGTACAGCCAACATCATAACACAATTCCTTAGGTCATTTCTGGAAGGTTTGCAGGAAAGACTGCCTTGATGTATAAGCAGTTTTGGTTAAAACAAAATAAAAAACATCTGAAGCTCATTTCTGTCAGGAAACAGGCAAAGGCCATTTGGATTTTTTTTTTTTTTCTCACTCTATCTTACTTACACCTTTAACTCCAGCAATATGACACTACAGAGTCTAGTGTTCTCAAAGACAGAAAAAAAGATTTAATCAACTGTATTATGTTTGTGATGCCATAGGAAAATCTTTCCACCATATAGGAGTTTGCTGTTTACAGCCACACCATGGGAATAAACAAATGTATACACACACTTCAGCATAAACTGCTTTCGACATACATTTTTTTTTTTACAAGTGGTTAAAATCATGTCTTATACATAGGGGATGAGTGTACTCTGAATGAAAAAAAAAAAAAAATATCTTTTCCAGCAGAAAAAAAAGATTGCATTAAAATTAAAATCTAAATCAAAAACCCATCTTACCACATGTATAAACACATACACTATGTTTTTTTTTTTCAGCAAAGGGAATATTTAACAAAATGAATCATACAGAACATTATAAAAAAACACACACATGCACACACATATACACACACAAAAAAATCTTTTTTCAGCAAAAAAGGAGTATGTGGTTAAAATGACATTACATAAGAACATAACACATATTTTAATGTAACCTGTGAAGGGTCAAGATGCCAATCAAGTAAGTCAAGGACAGGCTTATCATCAAACAAACCTGGCATAGCTTGGATCAATGTCCACATATGACATAAAAGTGTTTCTTTAACTCTTCACATTCCACATGATCAATCTGTTCATGATGAAACAGAAGCCAAAATTTCACATGATCACTTCTCTCTCTCTGTGGACTTTGGTCAGAAAATGTCCCGCCCCGTCCACAATCTTAAAACTTCTGCATTTGTTTCCTGAGAAAGTTACGATTTTTTGTCTACGCTTGATAACCAGGACACTATACAGTAAAACTCACAGGCAAAATGACACAGGCTATATGGAGACATAAGAGTTAAAAAAAAAAAGGCTGTGCCTTTAGCACGAACAATCACCAGTATCGAACCCTAGTCTGTGAGGCTGGTTCTACTGTTAAAATGGAGCAGCATCATAGTCACATGCAATCACACCCAAACACTTTCTTTTTCCATCACACCAAAGAATATAGTTAAATTATAAAAGAACAGCACACTATACTTTGAATTAAACGAAACATTACATATTTTTTTTACACTTTTCATGCCAAGTGCGTTAGTAAATGTTTCTGAAATTCATAATAATGCACAAAGTGATGAAAATGATGATCTGTTTCAAGGCCCTCCGTATTTGTATCTTTTGAGGTAAACTATTACACTTCCCTGACTCTATTTTTCTACCTGAAGTTTTCAGACACCATTGACAGTCGTTTGAAGCACCCTAATATCTGGGCAGAGGAAAGTGTTAGATAAATTTCACTCTTGATCAAGTCCAACCCACTCATAAAACTTTGTTGGAATCAATGTTCAAATAACATATTAGTAATAAATAAGGTACTTATCCATTTCTTTAACCCATAACGGGCCATGTGTAGAACAAGTTTAAATATTGTAACAGAAATCCCGCAGTCCAACATTTCCTCCTAAACACAAAGAAACAATAATTTTTTATTTAGCCCAATAAATTACTTCCAATGCAAAAAGCAAAGGGAGATAAAATAATTATCATTAAGGAAAAATAAAAAACTATCTGAATTATGTGAAGCAAAAGAAGCCTGACATTTTTTTTTTTTTTTAAATCATCACAATGAGGAAAAAAATATTTTCATCACATGAGAAATTTTTCAGCATTTCGAATTCCTAATTTTTCAAATAATAAATATACTTTACTAACAGCATTCACGTAAGTCATCTCAGACACTCCCATTCAAGTTTTTTTCCGAATAATTTTGAATAAACAGACACTGGCGCAAAATGAAAAAAAAAAAAAAAGTGGGAGGGAAGATGGTGGGGTAGAAATGCAGCTGGAGAGATAGTAAAACAAAACAAAACAAAAAAACATCAGAATTTCTCAACCCATTCAACAAAGTTTTGAAAGCAAGCCATTTATCAAAATGAATATAAGACATTTTAAAAAAAAAAAAAGTTTAACTGTGTGGACAAAAGGACATCAGACAAATACATGAGAAATATTTAGGATTCTTCCCAGCCGGCAAGAAAAATCTTAGATGATAAAATCAGCATGCAGACAAACTTTGGTGTAGAGGTCGATCGATCGCCAAGAAATACATATTGCACATGATAATCCAACAAGTCTCAAAACAACTTAATGAAAGCCTCGCTTGATGTCTCCCACAATAAAAACAAAACAAAAAACAAAAACAAAAAATACGAAATAAAATAGAATTAAACAAAATGCAAGACTTTTTTTATTTTTTCACCTTATTTTCCCTTTAAACTGAAACCAGCTCTTGAAATGTTGGGGACCATTTTCTACCTGTGGTGATCATAACACTCTGAGCTTAAAAAGTCAGAAAAAAAAATGTGAATATTTGGCTGAGAAAGCTCCCATTATATTGCATTCTAGCTTACAATATCTATTGTCACACTTATATAAACTATACCTGACTTGCCCTGGCTTAGGCCATATCAGTGTGGGATATTTTAGACCTGGCCTATTACTTCCCTTGACCAGACAAAAGGGGGTGTTGAACAAATTAAAGAGAAAAAAAAAAAAAAAACATCACAAGTGAGCTCTTTGCTTGAAATGTACAACATCAAAGATTCCAAATTTTTTTTTTTTTCTATTGGAAGCAATTTCTCCAGGAAACTGATTTCTTTCTTTTTCTGTATGGTGCTTGTTGTTCCTTGTGTCAGGCAAAGGGAAGTAATAGGGTGGGTCAGAAACAATTCCTGCGGACACTTACACAATGATGATAACAGAAAATTGTCAAAAAAGAGGAAAATTTTATCTCAATTCAAAAATGGAAGAAAACAGCCCTCACCCCTCTCCAACCAACATGCAAGCCTATCTGATAAAAAAGAAAGTCTTATTTTGATATCAAACCATTTAAAAGAAGTTTCATTTTACCTTTGAACAAGCGCTTGGGGGCATACTGGAAGGGAGGCAGGGTGAGTCGCAATGCCTACTGTTATCGAGGAGAAAAAGAGGAAACTAACTGGCTGAAGGAAAAAAAGAGGATTTCCACCAACTGGTGGAAAATTATCATCACTGCTCACAAGGCTAACATTGGCTCAGCTTACAAAGACGGGCTTTTTATCAAAGCCTCTATGCTAAACAGAAAAAAAAAAGGACCAATTCTCTACAACAACAAAGAAAGAAGTCTGCATACGTTCTCTCTTCCTGAACAGCAGGACTCTCTTAACACATGGGCCTAACAGGTATTTGCCGATGGCCTGTACGAGTACATGCGCCCTATGCTAATCTGTGTAAGCTCATGTATCTTTAATTTTATTGACCATCTACATTCTATTCCTGTAGGCAGTTGTCCTAAGGGCCTCAGGGCAAATGTCGAAGTCACACCAACCGATCTCGAGTTATGGGCGTTTTGAATTATTTTCCGACTCTGGACATACTTTTAGTGTGTGTTGGAATCATTTTTGTCAGACAATGAAGACATCAAACAGGCAGCACAAGGCTGACCTTCCAAAGAGGACAAGACACATAGCATAGTAAGAAAAAAAAAGAGGTCTGAAAAACATTATAAAAAAAAAAAAAGATTAACCCAATATCACGCTCATATGCCGGTATACGCTATTTCCTGATGCTGGTTCAATTCCACATCTATGACGATTTTCTGTGGTTTGCGCTAGCTTTCATAGAAATGGGATTAAGCTGCAAATAACGCCACTAGCAAGATTGTGACCATATCACGTGACAGCTTGGTTAAAATGGCGTTGTCCAGTGCAAATTTTATGCGTGTAGCTTGAATGGTCGTTTCACAGTGAATTTCTAAAGTTGGGTGCATTTTGGACATGGATGAGATACTGGAATTATTTGACGAGGCTATTAAAGCTATATGTGATGACGATTTGTTGGAAATTGAGTTGCCTACACTCTCGAGAGGTAATTTTACAGGCATTTTTACTGCGAAAACCACATATGGATTGGTCTGATAGTTTTTTTTCACTATAAATTTTTGAAAATTGTTAGGAGTTATCTCCCACATCATGAGTAAATAGTATGACTGGGGTTAATGTTAGACTGAGTGGTAATGGATTAATTACCGATATGCATTTCCACACTTTAGATGAAAAAAAAACAACTATATATGAAATTAGTAATATGATGGCAATACTATGACGAATTTCCCTGTTTCCAAACCAGAGAAATGGGTGGAAAAAATGAAAGAATGTGAAAAAAAAAAGAGGGAAGATTCATGTATAAGGAATAGCACAACAAAATAACCCTTTCTCTTTTCTCACTGGCCATTGACAATATTGTAAGCATTTCATGAACTTTCTCAAATAAAAGGAAATAAAAAAAAAAAAAAAAAGAACAAAGTGAAGATACAGTAGATGAATATAAGGAAGTAATATAACCAAAGTATCTCACTCTCTTTTCACGCACAGAAGCAAACTGCGAACATTTATTAGTTGTTATCCCCCTCAGCCACCACGGATCCATTCAGGTGGGTGTGTCCCACCCCGGCTGCTCCCATCAAACCATTGGCCTGTCCACCCAGACCTTTGGCCAAGTCATCCGGTCCGTTGACCAGTTTGTCCATCTGTGGGTGACCAGTGCTCTTCATGTTTTCTTTGTTCCGGGCAATGAAGACTTCCTGAATAGCATTTCGGAAACATTTGAAGTTGTACTCTATAATACCTGGAAGGGAAACAGAAGAAAAGCTGATCAGTGCATGTCATGGCTTTACTGGATTATGAATTTCCCTCTCATGCTATCTTCCAATCAGTAAGAAAAGGGTTAAGCAGCACAGCTGTGACACAGATCCACAGCTGGTTAAAGAAAAAAAACATTCCACAAGTAACAAAAAAAAAAAAAACAGACAGAGAATAGGCATACACGTAACACACTAACGACTATCAGAGAGTGCCTGTAGTATCTTTGATCTTTCAATGGCTTTACAAGCTGTTCCCACTTACTTACTGAGTGGAATACTTTGCATTTTAACACATTTTATATCACATAAATTTCACCCGACTGCTTTCCCTAGCTCAATTAATTTCTCTGAGATATTCTGTGATAGCATTACAAACAACAGCTAACATTCATTCATTCATTCATTCATTCAAGGGCAGCTACAGATGATCAGGGATGTCAGAAAATTCTGCCCACCCCCCCCCCCCATTTTATTATGGCGGCCTGTCTCTGTCCAATGATGTAAGACACTTCTAAAAAAAAAAATCTATTAAATGTAGGTTTTTCATGCTTGAAGACGTTTTACTGTTTTGAAAGAAGTTTGCAAGTTTTCAAAAGGTCCTGAGATTGGGCTATGGAAATATACAACCAGTGGAAATTCTGATAACTGAAAATATCGCACAGGAAGTGCCGTCTGTCATCATAATCACCGAGCATAACTACACTAGCCTAAATCTAGAAACCTAGACCGCGATTAGCACCCCATTACACTAGTCTTTCTAAGACCATGACGTAATTATTTGTTGGCAGTACTCTGATGTGCTGATTTTCCAATCAACAACTCTCCTGCAAAACACTCAACTGCATCTTGTCGGGTGTGAGGGATTATGCAGTACCAACTTAAACCTCAATCTTCAAAGAGCCGCCAACAGCAGTTCAACTGTTGCCTGAAGCAGGCGTAATTCCAGTTTCACTGTTATCATGCGGAACTTGTATCACAAATTATTATAAAAACAGCGACTGTCTCATCAACTCAACAAAGGTCAACAGCTGAGCATCTCAAAGTTAGGAAAGTGGACAATGACAATAAAGTCGAAATTCCAACAAAAGTCGGAAATTTGACATCCCCAGATAATGTGGAGAATAAAAAAGCTCAATTTGTAGAATGAAAAGGGAATGTTACTTCTATGACGAGCATCACCACATTATAATAATACAAATAGAATCACACATAATAAAAAAAAACAAACAAAATTTGTGTGATATAACATATTTCAGATTTCAATCCACTGTTATATACCCCTTTGCCTCAGCTAGTCATTAAAAAAAAAAATAATAATAATAATCAGTCAATATCTGAAGTGCTCATGTACTATTTGAATCAGACAATGCATATAAGGAAAATACACAAAGTACTTTAAATGCCACAGTAATGTTTCATGAGATCCACAGATATACTGTCGTGCAGACCAACTGTACTCACCTCTATTTTCACACACATCTTCCCGCAGTATACACAGCAGGGCCAGGTGGCGGTTGACCTCTCGCAGGAAGATGACTGTGCCTGTGTTTAGCTTGATGAATGAGGCCGACTGGTCATCGAATGCGCCGTCGTCTCGAATTCTGTAGAATGCATCAGTGATATATTCTGTTAATTTCTACCATCAGTATCATTACAACTGCAACAATCCCTTCATAAAACTCTCTCTTCCCTCCACTGCTGATATCCATGTTTCGCTCTCACATCCAACCACAGACACGATCATCCATTTACATCAACCCATCCACACTCATCCATTCAGCATATTCAGCATTACTTTTCTCAAAAAACCTCATGGCTTCAAATTATACCTCTTCATTTTTCTGACACAATCTGTAGCACATAACGTAAAACATACAACATCCTTTTAAACAATAATCCACTAATATAAATGACATTCTTAAAAACCAAAAGGGTTAAGGAAGACTGTAATTAGTAAATAGCATTCAAACTTCCCACAATGCCAGATAATCCCTGGAGTTCTCTAAACATAGAAAGGTCCTGCTGTGACACTTTGATAAATTAATGAATCAATGACTGTCACAATGACGCAACAAAAAATAAAGATTTAAAAAAAATAAATAAATAAAAGCCATTCCACATGTGAGGAAATGGATGGGATTGGCAGTTTTCACAAAATACTAGAACCCTCTCATGTAATGGCCAACAGATGGCTTTGATTGTATAACAACAAACAGTTTACTCATTCTAATAAACTTTTTTTATTTGCCCAGGTGCCCAGGGAAATCGGAGTGGAATTTATGGAGAAAAAAAAAAAGGGGGGGCGGAATTCTCGGGAATCATATTGTTGTTCAGTCCAGTAATTTCCTTTTTCTCATTTGTATTTTTTTGTTTTTTGTTTTGTTTTGTTCCATTACTATAGCCATCCGTATCTTTCAACAAAATGCAGTCATCCTCAGTTTCTTTCATAAAAATCATTTCAAAACAGAAAGGCAAAGACAAATATATGAAAACTCTGAGACTGTGACCAAAAAAATTGTGAGTTTTTGTCTTTCGATTATACAAATCACAAAAAAACACTTTTTTCTAAAGTGATGTTTTCTTTTTTCTTACATACAGGTAATTCAAATTTATTTGATTCATTGCTTGTATCATGTAAATTTAATTCTTTCCCGTTAGTACGAAACTGGAAATACCAATTTAAAAAGTGCTGTTCATGATGTGTATAATCATGAGAGTTAAAGTCATGACCTTTTGTTATAGTCTCAATGACTTCTGATCACACAGTTCAAAAGAGATGAATCTTGAATGAGGGGAAAAAAACACTGGATGGCTGGAAAAGCTTGACAGGAGAAAACAAAAGAGGACAGAGTCCGACACGAGCCAATAAGTACGTTTAGCTTTTACACTGTGTACCCCCTAACATGACACAGCATTAGTAGATTCTTTTTGCAATGATGGCATTTGTTTTCTATATGAAATTTTTTTTTTTTTTTTTAATTCAACATCTTTTTTTTTATCCACACCTTTCTCTCTTTCTGACTAGCAAACTAAAAAATCCCGAAAATTTCAACATAGGATGACTTTTTCTTTTCTCATCCTAATATTTTAAGCAATTTTTTTGCCTCACTGTTTTAAACAATAGAGCAAAAGTGATTTTTTTTCCTTATTACAAAGTTTGCCTAATGCTGTTTGTACGAAGTAACTTAGCTCACTAAAAACATGGCTCAAACAACGAGGGAAACAGGAAGGAGTGGTCAGGTAAGTTTTTCAATCTTGTAAATGACTTGTCTGTTGCAGAAAAATGGTATGGCCCTGTTGTAAAACAAGACTACTGTGGTCTCTGCCTAAGAACCTGGTCATCGGGAGACAAAAAAAGCGAGCTCTTAGACGGATGGGTTCTTAGGCGAATTGAAAAGTTACGCAACCCATCTGACCTCAGATTGCCTTCACTACTGTGATAAGTTGATCGTTACCAATAGTTAGAGCTTTATCTATGCAAATAAGTACAGCCTTCTTCCCTGTGTGCGTTATAAAAAGATGTATCAATTCCTGATCTTTTTAGCTTATAGTTACATCAATTACTGCTCAGTGCTCAAATGCTGTCTGAGTTTTCACATAATGGCATCATTGTTGAAAACATGATTTTGCCATGCTACCCCGCGGATAATCTCACAAGTGATTCAAGTGTTTACAGACCAACCGAAGTAGCAAAACAGCTGACTAGTCAGGAGGCTAAATTTACACCTCCTTATCCACATAGGCAATCACAGGTGATGTCCTCAGTGTTGTCAAACAAAGAAATGGTTACTGGTTAGTCAACAACGTGGCCTGATTATGCAGTCATACATCAGCCATCACTTCCATTCCTTTGTCTAACTGTTCCTCCCACTCCTTTACTGTTCCCCCCACCTCCGTCCCCATTGAACTGCACATCTAGCACTGTGCGTTTCTCTCAAGTGGACAGTATGATGTGGAACTATACCATAAGTACTCAGGTGTCCTGGACTGACACCGGGATCTCAGACGGATTTTGCTATTTGGGTGTGCCCAGAGCAGGTTCCTAGAGAGGTAAATCATAGAATAAAAATTCCGTTTCATAGCAGAGGCGAGTTCTTAGGCGAACCGGGCTCTTAGGCGGAGGGTTCTTAGGCGGAGACCACTGTATCTCGATGGTGTGATGATGTGTCAGTATCAAATTAGGGGGAAAAAAATGTCGAGCTCCCATTTGACTCATAAACAATAAATAACAAAGATTTTAACCATAAAACATTCAAATAATCTAGAACTTAACTTCCCTGATTACAACTATTATTGACAGCCTGCAGAGAAGCAAAGAGAAAAAAAAAAAATGGGCAGGTATTGCTTTATATATTTGATTTCCATAAGAACAACAACAAAAAAGTTTTGGTTCCCACATCTTATTTTTCCATGCCCTATTATAGCAGCTTCCCTGCAATATAATTCTCCTGCTTACAAAAACAGAGACACTTCACTAAGGGATGAATGAAACAAAACAAAACAAGAAAACAGAACACAAGAGCAATCAAAACAAAAAAGGAAAAAAAAAAAGGGCTGTGAAAGTGGTTGGTAGGCAAGGCTGGGGATGGAAAATGGGAAGTGGAGAGGAGGTGTGGCAGATGGTTGGCAAATAGTGATGGCGAACACCCGCTGATTTGATTTTTACCGTGACAGCACAATGTCGCTGACGCTGTAGAGTTGCATTGAGAAAAATGTCAGGAATGGTTTAATCTCATGTTTCATATAACCAACAGATTTCAGTTGAACTCAAGAATACTTGAATATAAAACATTTACTTTATTATTATACTTGATCTGGAAATGCTATGCAACCCTGGCAAAGATCACTAATGCCGTTCCTCTGAAAAATGTGTGTTGCACATTTTGCTGAAAGAACTTCCAACACCAAAAAGGACTTGGTTGAGAAAATACAATTTCAGTGGTTATGGGATCATAATTTTCTATTTTGTTTTTATATTAGGGACACCTAATTTGGTGAGAAAAATTTTTGAACAGAGCATACTACTGAGCTCGTGAACTTAAACTTTTGTGTGTTTTTATACAGCTGAGGTAACCACCACGACGGGAGGTTGAAAAGCTTATCAAAACCGTAACTGTAACCTGAAAAGAATTTTTGTGGGTAGCAATTTGAAATTGGGAAAGACACGCGCAACATATACATGGGACCTTTCAAATACGTTCCCCCTTATCCTAAGAAGACTAGGCATTGCGATTCCCTACCCAAGAAAATAAGAGTCACTGACAAAAAGATGGAGGGTCTAAACTTCAAATCATTCTCACAGAGGTTGACTTTGAGCATGGATATTTTGCTACAGTAATATCAGTAACTGAATTATTTGCTTGCCAAAATCAAGCGTAAATATTTCCTTTTCCACCAGCACCAGCAACTCTCTAGACATGTAAGATTATGACATCGGGCTCTTTTAGCTAAGTTGTACAACATATCAACATTTGAAAGTCTTATCGCATAAAATGTCACTGCTATTGGTCATTGTTCAAGGAAAATGGCAGCTGTTATAGAGTCAAGACAAATCTCTAAGAAATTAACTTGATCCGGAATACTACATTAGTTCTTTTTTCATGAATTCGGTTGGCACCTTGAAAAATTTAACTTCCAAGGGTTGAATGGGAGATCGTTTCACAGATTATCTGCCCTTTCCAAGAGAGGGATTTGTATAAAGGGAGATCATTTTGCTCATACTTTACTTCCCTTTACCAGACGAAAGATGTGTAGAGCAAGTAGTGTAAAGAGGAAAAAATCCTTTTACTGCTTGCCATTCGAAAGACTAATAGCCCAAAAATTTGATAAAACCAAAACAATCAGAAGAAAATATTCTTATTTTTTTAATTTTTCATGGTCTATGTTTCAAGCAAAGGGCGCAAAAGTGATTTTTTTTTCTTCTTTACACCACTAGTTCAATCCCTCTTTTGTCTGGTAAAGGAAAGTAATAGGACTGAGCACAACGATCTCCCATTGCAATTTAAAAAAAAAAAAATAAAAACAAAAAAAGCAGTGGTACCTCTGACAATTTAGGCTTTAATGGCCTATTCCTTCTGTCTCAAGCTCTAGCTTAGAAGTTTATCTGCATAGGCATACATGACACAAGAGAGCAACTATTGCCACACTCATATGATAACTGCCAGTCATTTCCTCTTTTTTTTTTGCCCAAAGGAGTTAAGGCCATATATTGTCACTATATATTGTAAGTATTGTTTCCAGAACTAAATTTCAATGACACCATTTGAAATTTAACAGGTGTTCTAGGATGAAACGAGACCACTTTATTTTTCTCAGAAGACGTACAAATGATTAAGGCAATTATCTTATGGGCATGGTATTATGGCAGGAAACATGGACTCACCCATATATACATGACATGTCCAGTACTGCATCGATCATGTCACAGCAGAGCTCATAACATTGCATGTCCACCGGTGAGCTGTCGGTGGCAATGTAGATTTTGCTGACAACATCAAATAAAAATGCTTTCTCGATTTTAGAATTCTGCAAATGAAAACAAAAATTTTGTTGGAAAATGAAGTTGAAAAACAGATATAGCTGACCCCATTACTTAGACATGCCTATAAATCTTAACCCTTTCAGCCCGCAGTCACAGACCTGATACAATTTTAATTTCACGATTGTATTGCCACTTTCTAAAGTCCCAAGTCCAAGCTACGAGAATCAAATTTCTCAACATGAACTATGTTCCCTGATTTTGATTGAGAATATACCTAGAACCACAAAAGCCATACTTTACGCATGAGTTTATTGCTTATTTTCTCTCCTACATGCAAAAAGGGGGACTTCAAAGCATTATTTCTCAAAATTACAAAAAGTGGACATATAACCATTGTGAATTGAGGTGACAACCCCACTGAGAAGGACTTCAGAATGACAGCTGTGGACAAATGCCTTGCGCTAGAGCAAATGACTCAGAAGTCGCTCTGGGCTATCGCAAGTTATGGCCGTTTTTAACTATTTTTTTTACTCGAATACCAAATTTTTCGGTTCAGGTTAGAAAAGGTTGAATTTTCAGGGGGGGGGGGGGATTTGGTATTTCAGTCAGAAAATAACCTTTACTTGAAATCTCGACAATTGACTTCCATTTTATTTATCCTAGTCGCAAGACATACTGGATGTTTCATATGAGAAAATAATTCTGAACTAGTGACTTAATAATGCAGATCAATATTCATTGACCACAATCTAATGATCACTTGGTAAGTTTATAAAATTCAACCTTATGCCTGCATGTCTGGCTTGGCACCAGGCTCTTAGTCTTAGGCAGGTTTCTTGTCTCGGAGCAGGTTCTTAGGCAGGTATATTATAATGAAAAAAAATTTGTCTCACAGCAGAGGAAGACTCTTAGGCAAAGCAGTCTTAGGCCATTGGTTCCTAGGCAATATTGTCCAATTGCCCCCCAATAAATAAATAAATAAATGACCCCAAAGCTGATTAGTTTGTTGCACTCACAGAAATGACAATGTCCAGCAGGTTCTCTAACACGGGTAGCTGTGGAATCAACTTCTGAACTA
>JBCAUA010357176.1:0-18684 GCA_038406235.1 Peronia verruculata | reverse complement strand
CGTGTAGTGGGCTACGCCTTGGTGTAGCAGTTACACCTAGTCTTAGGGAGTTACGGTAACTTCATGAATACGGCCCCAGGTGGTGGTTGAAACGCGGGTTCTCTAATGTTGGGTGGTCATCTTTTAGTCAAAACCTGTCAAAATATTTCAAACTTTATTCATGTTCATGTCAAGTTCATGCCAAAGCCATATTAAGTTGAACCAAGAAAAAAAATGATTTCAACAGTAACTTGTTTCTAAAGGGATCAGGTAGATATCGGGGTTCTATCTCTCTCCATTAGAGAATAAAGATCGTAAGTGAAGATTATGTCAAAAACATCAAAGCCACCATGATTCTTTATTGCTCACATTCGATTCAAGAATTTTGTCAATGAACCATTTTAGAAAGTGAAACACAGGCTTCTAAGTTGATCTTTGCAATTCCGTTTTTTCTTGTTTGGGTTGCCGTTTAATGGAATGGGCCAAAAGAGGACAGTAGTTTGACTCATCCCATTCCTCATCTTCAATGTCTGAGTAGTCTGCCAAGGTAGCTTCTGTTTGTCCTTTATCTGCAAGATTGGCGTACTAAATGTCCTGTGTGCAGAAACGTTTACCATTTTGGAAGTCTTTCTAGTTTGCTGCTGAGATTAATGGGGCTCTGTTAGAGGGCTGAAGGGTTGTCTATAACCCTTGCATTTTCCCAGCAAGTTTTGTGATGACAGCACTGTTGTAAGGGCCATTCCAGCTCTCATGGTGTCGCATAAGGCGAGGGTGGTCTTTTGGGAAGAAACTTTTCGCAGAGGCTGTATTCTAACAGGACAAGAGGCACAAGAGACACTTAATGTATTTCTCCACATCTAGGAGTATGGTATAGTCCATAGGAATGACAAGAAGGAAGGGAGAAGGATTTTGTCTGGCCTCTTGAAAGTGCTCCTACCATCCCTCTGGCATCTCAACCGGCACCTTCTGATTGATGAGGGCCATGTCCCGAGCACATTCCATATTGGAGTGTCATGTGGTGGGGAATGTCAGTTTATGATGTTCGAACTGCTTTTTGTGGTGCAGAGTGAAATGTAAAAACATTAGAACAGCCCAGTTATTTTGTTCTGAGCATTAGTCGTAGAAAAAAAACTGAACATGTGTGATTTAGGGAGGCAGCATTTCATTGAAATAATGCAACGGCGTTGAAGGAAAATCATTTGAACCTTTGTTGCCCACAGTCTCGTCACAAGAAAAGAGATGGAACGCACCAATTTCAAGGTTATGAGCATTAAACATGTAAGATGACACCCGTCTTTTGTAGTACACATCATTGGTTGTACTGTTTGGAGTTGGTAAGTTCTTCCAGTAATCCAATCAGCAGCTGCCACATTAGGTAAGGACTGGGCCTCCCGAAGGGCTGCTGGCTTCCTTTCATAGACCTTGCCTTTCCTTCAGTGCAGTTATGTCTGCTGACAGCTTTTGCAAGTCCTGGGAAAAGTGGTCTTTTCTGAGCTCGGTTTTAAAGCAGTCGCAGGTTGGGCATGTCTTTTCTTGCGTTGCAGCACTTCCCTATTTTTCCGTAGCAAGCACTTTTTATCGTTCACATCTGACTCTCTTTGCACTTAACCGTGCATCATTAATGGAGAAGATAGAGCACGGCGTGCACTACCCTCAACAACCAGAATCTAAAAATCTGCAAAAAACTGTCATTCCCTGTTTTTCCCTTTCGCCCTTCATTTGCTTCTCAAATGTTTGTCTACCAGGCTATTTCCTACGGTCGTTCTGTTTATGCAGGAACTGCACACTTGGTCGAGGTGAAATATACAGTTCAGAACATAAACTAGCACCAAGTACAGAACAGAGTGGATATTGTTTCCTAGTTGGCATTCTCTTTTTAGTAATAAACAGATCTAATGTACACACTATCATCTTAATAGATCAGAAACCAATGAGTGGCAGTCGAATCAATGATATAGTGACTCAATTGTCAAGCTGATGCGGTTGGAGAAATGACGTTTTTTGTGTGTGTGTGTGTGTGTGTGTGATTTTCTTTCTTGCAGAAGATGCTTCTATGTCTAATCTAAAAATGTATTCCAGGGTTAAATAGTGAAAGTCTAAAAATTGCAATTTATTGACATGACCTAACAGAGGATTAATAAAGATTAGAAAAGTTCATCGGCCATTTTCTCACTAAATTATTCAGCTCCAACAGCAGGTCACGCCTGTCACTGAATTGCCATTATCTCGACTAATACTTAAGAACAGACTTGTTTGCCAAAAGAAAGGGAAATGCATAAGCTATAATGTGATACAAATAACTCTATACCCGTTTGCTTAAAAACTTACAGGGCCTGATTTCCTGGTGGTACATCTCATATTAAACCAGCAATACTGTACCTAGTGAATGGTAATTTCTGGTTGTTTTAGAATACTATCAAGCAAATCCAATGCAGAGTTGTCATTGTGCACGCTTTACTACCAACTCAGAAACTGATCTCTAAGTGGGAATGATATCAGCGGTAGATAGGTCCGATTGCTTAGTACGGATAGCTCACTGGTGGTGGAGTATTGGACTTATGAACAAGGTCTCCCCGAAAGTAGTCTGTTAATGGACGCCAGTACCAACCTATATGGTCCAGAAGTTAAAACGCAGAAAGAGAATGGACCAGAAACTTTGCAGGAAATAGACACCTGTACATCTAAGAGAAAAACATTGAGTGCAATCAAGATGGAAGATTGAGCATAATCACTTATACTAAGATTTTTTTTTTTTTCATCAGTCTTGACAAAAACAAAATGTAAATGATGGAACCCCATGTTTCTCTGGAAGTCAGGACTTACAAGTTTGGACATTGGAGGAAGTTTCCTCTTTGTATTGCCGGGTAATGGCTTGGCATTCAGAGTGAGCTCTTGAAAAAAAAAATCTCTTGCCTTTTGATCTTGGCAATTTTTTTGGTTTTCATCAGTCTTGATAAAGTTAAGAGTCTGGAGAAGTTTCTCTTTGTATATGTAGGGTTATGGCTTGGCGATTGAAGACAGCATTTTGTATATAGCATCCCTCTCTTTGTATTGGTAGCATGTTAGGTGATGACTCGGTGTTTGAAGACCGCACTTATGGCAGCCCTTTCTTTCTATTTGCTGGGTGAAGGCTCGGCATTGAAAAAAGAGCTTTGCACAAAATAATTGCCCCCCCCCCCCCTTTTTTGTCTTGGAGTTTCTTTTTTTTTTTTAGATCAATTTTTATGAATTTAAATTTATTAAAACAAAAGATAAATTATATAACCCCATGTCAGAACTTTTAGGTTTGAAAAAAAAAAACAAACAGGGGAAGTTTCCTCTTTGTATCGCTGGGTGATGGCTCGGCACTTAAAGAGCGAACTTTATCGCAGCCCTTTCTTTGCATTGCTCGGTGACGGCTCAGCATTCGAGAAGTGAACTTTGTAAAACATAATTGTCCCCTTTTCATCTTGTCTCTTTTAGCAGTCTAGACAAATTGAAATAAAGGACCCCATGTTTCTCTGGAAGTTAGAGCTTTGTTTTGGAGAGTTAGGAGCAAAACTTTCCTCTTTGTATTGCTGGCCTATATCTCGGCATTTGATGACCGAACTTTGTGGCAGCCATTTCTTTGGTTTCTTGAGTGATAGCCCGGCATTTGAAAACTGAGCATTGCAAACGAGTGTCCTCATTCTGTGGTTAGAAAGCTAAGAAGGTCTAAATGTTGGCTATTTGTTGTGAGGCAGTCAGTGATGGAGACTATAACTATGGTGTTTGTTGGTTTGGAAATTATCACACTTCAAGCCAGTAGGGAAAATTAATTTAAATGATTTAAATGGTGCAATTGCTTGTGTCATATAAGCTATGTCTGGAGCTAGTTGAGAATATTTCACATTTTGGATACAAACTAGGTGGTAATTAACTCTATCCGCACAATGACCAAATGTGAGACACCTTTCTCTGTACTGAAATAGAATTATGGTGTCAGTAAGGAAAATCCTAGCGTGTGACAGCTCTGGGACTGAACCCTTTGAGACTTACTCTCTGAAATCATATATCTGAGTAGGGGGAAACTCCTAAACGTGCACCAGTAAGTGTGAGACATCTCCTCACTCTGAAATCATCTGTAATTTTGCTAAGGAAAACTTGTAGATGTGCACCAGTAAGTGTGAGATATTCCCTCTCTGAAATCATCTGTAATTTTGCTAAGGGAAACTTCAACATGTGCACCAGTAAGTGTGAGACATCTCCTCACTCTGAAATCATCTGTAATTTTGCTAAGGAAAACCTCTAGATGTGCACCAGTAAGTGTAAGAGATTCCCTCACTCTGAATGCATCTGTAATTTTGCTGAGGAAAACTTGTAGATGTCCACCAGTAAGTGTGAGAATTCCCTCACTCTGAAATCTGTAATTTTGCTAAGGAAAACTTCTAGATGTGTTAGGTTCTATATACGTCTTTCAACCTCCTGATGGAGGTTATCTCGATTCTAGATGTGCACCTGTAAGTGTGACAATTCCCTCACTTTGAAATCATCTGTAATTTTTCTAAGGAAAAACTTGTAGATGTGCACCAGTAAGTGTGAGAATTCCCTCACTCTGAAATCATCTGTAATTTTGCTAAGGAAAATTTCTGCATCTGCACCAGTAAGTGTGAGACTTTCTCTCTGAAAACATATGAAATCTTGGAAAGGGAAACTTATTAAGTGTGAGGCATTCTCTCTGAAATCATCTGAAATCTTGCTAAGGGAAACCCCAATAAGTGTGGCTTGAATCAGTCATGTCTCGGTGTAGATTTATGAAATCGAAGTCAAGGGACTGGCACGAGATATGCACGGATTACTGTGACCTCAGTCATGGGACTTTTTGGCAAGACCCCCCCCCCCCTCTTTCCTCCCTGGGGGTAGACAGAGTGCTAGTTGACACATGCGAGCTAAATGTGAAATTGTTGCTCACTCTGTAGGCAGATTTTTTTTTTTTTTTAATTATTAGCGCAAGGTTATCATGTAGTGCGTGCCAAGTGAGAGACACTCCTGACCATTGTAAGACCAGATGTCTACATTGGAAGATGCATCTGTCAGAGCTTTATGATAGAATTTAGGTCATATCACTAGTCAGAAGAGTTTTCTCCTTGTAATGCTGGGTGATGGCTTGGCATTTGAAGACTGAACTCTACAACAGCTCTTTCTTTGTACTGCTGGGTCATCGCTCGGCATTCAAAACTGAGCTTTGCAGAATATGACTACCCCCTTTTGCAGTTAGAAATCAAAAGAGAAATCCTGAACTATCAATTTATTGTGAGGCAGCCAATGGTTGAGACTATACAATTTCTCTAAAGTGTGAAAATGTTACATCTCAAGCCAGCATGGAAATTGCACCATTTAGGTCAGAGGGTTGATAAAATATTTGTTTCCGATAAGCTGTTATGCTTGAAGCTAATGCGGGAGATCGTTTCGTAGATTATCTGCCCCTTCCAAAAGAGGATTCGTGTCATGGGAGATCATTTTGACCAATCCTATTACTTCCCTTTGCCAACCAAAAAAGGTTTTAGCAAGCAGTGTAAAGAGGAAACAATCTCTTTACTTCTTGTCATTCGAAAGACTCGTCGCCAAAGAAATCTGATTACATAACAGGAAGAAAATATTCTCTTTACATCATAATTTTTCTGAATTTTTTTCATGGCGTACGTTTCAGGCAGATGGCGCAAAAGTGATTTTTTCCTCTTTACACTACGTGTTCAATCCCTCTTATCTGGTAAAGGGAAGTAATAGGACTGAGCATAACGATCTCCCATTGAGAATACATGTACTTCACACTGTAGATACAAACAATAGATGATAATTGGTGAATTCCCTCCTCATAGCACCAACTGTAGGATCATGTCTCTTCAGTGAAATAAATTCTCCAAACTGGTGAGGAAATTCTTAGCATCATCACGTGACCATTGTGAAACTGAGCCCTTTGAAACTTCTCTCTCTCTCTCTCTCTTGTCTGAAATCATATGAAACCTTGGTAAGAGAAACTCCCAAAGATGTGCATCCACAGAGCGGGAGAAGTCAGTTTTGTTTCCTTGTAGATAATTAAGTCTGAGCAGAGAACAGTCGCGAGATGTGTACCAATGGGAGATCGTTTCGCAGATTATCTGCCCCTTCCAAAAGAGGGACTTGTATAAGGGGAGCCAGACGTTTACTTCCCTTTGCTAGACAAAAAATGTGTTGGGCAAGCAGTGAAAAGAGGGAAAATACTTTTACTGCTTGGCGTTTAAAAAAAAATTTGAAAAAAATTATTCTAATACGAAGAAAACAGTCTTTAACATCATATGTGTTGGTATGGAATTTTAATGGTATGTGTTTCAAGCAAAGAGCGTAAAAGTTATTTTGTTTCCTCTTTACACTGCTTGTTCAATCCCTCTTGTGTCTGGTAAGTGAAATGGACTGAGCACAACGATCTCCTATTACTGTGACATGCCCAGTCGTGGGGTTTTTTTTTTTTTTTTGCAGGTGGGGAAAGTTTCTTACATTTGGGAAAGGATGGACAGAGGTGCCAAAGGCTAGACCACCCAAGGGAAGAATGAGTGCTAGTTTACACATGCGAGCTGAATATGAGAATTTCCAAGTCATTGGGTGGAGAAAAATAATGAGAAAAAAAATGTCTTTGTGAAACTGATTTAAAAAAAAAAACAAAACTTGTGCTATAAAGTTTGTAGGTGTTTCCCAATATTTATTCTGAAATTAGTCCATATTCTAAGAACCAGCCTTTCCATTCAGTATACTCAAAGGCACTTGAGAGGGATGAACTGCTAAACCTGTGCCAACATACTATGAGAGTACCCCCATAGTTTGGAAAGCCCTTTGGAAAAGTGAATATTTTGATAAGCATCGATCAACTTGACAAACAGCCGCTATTAACATATAACAGCTTTCATCAGCGAGTTCGAATTTTCTTGTTATATTTGAACCACCAATATTATGTAATTTTTTACCGTAGTCTGTGATCTAATTAACTCTTTCTGTATGGCTCGTTATTCCATAGGTTTCAGCTATTTTGCCGGCATAACACTGGATCTGGCTTCCATAGTGGACATTTTAAAAGTTGCAAATGTCCAACTTGTTTAGCAAGTCAAAAAGCGAAATGACGGGCTTTAAAAAAAAACTGCAATGCAATTTTTAAGCTTGTGATTCTCCATCACACTGAAATAATGAACAATTTCAACTCCCAAATATGGAATGATGCTGTAAAAGCTAGGACTTAAGGCTCAACATAAGTCTATGTTTTCATTAACATGTTGTTGTTGTTGTTTTCAGAGATTGTAGGAATAATATATTACATAATCACCCCTCCCCCCTTCCTTCCCTTCAGTTTGTTCCATAACTGGAGTCATCTGGGTACAATGGCGATGATCTGGTTATAAAGGAGGTTCGCATAAAAAGTGTTCATGTCAAGAGTCTGGACCGTAACCCTAGTGAGCCTCGGAGCAAATATAAACTGTTTAGACTCTCTGCTTGTTCTCGATCAACAAGGAAATTGTAAGTCTACCATGATCGTTGGTCCCCCAAAACACTCGGTTATCATACGGCATAATCGATTATGGCACCAAGATCGTTATATCTTGATCACCTATGCACACACTGGCCTCAGGTACAGCCGTGCATCGCAAGTAAATGTCAATGTGATCTTAACCTGTGACATTATCTTATCCTCTTAACATATCGTGATCTTCTACTACAACAGCTATCATTGAATTCCTGAGGGTTTCATGCACACACTCTGTTTCACGTAGTGAGCGTTATTTTTATGGCGCCGTCTTTTGACCTGGAGTCTGTTTGGGCCTATTGGGGCACCTCTTTCTCTCAGTTCCTGCGGAAAAATGATTGTATCCAGTGAGTTATGTAATGCCCCCCCCCCCCCCAACAAATAAACAACTGCGAACAGAGGCTCCCCTATCCGAGCCAATACAAAATTGTTTCGCTTCTACTATGTTGTGCAACTTTCTTTATTCGCCTATGCTTCCTCATTGTAATACTAGGCCCAGATTTCTATTGCTGTTTGCACAGGTAGTGGATGAAATTGTAGCCATGCTGATAGGAACAGCAGCTTCCTTTCCTTTTTTCTTTCAACACTATGTATCATTATACGCATTTTATAGACCTTCTCATTTATACTCTATAGACCTATCTTTAACTTTTAAGACATGGATTATCAACTGGTAAAGGAGAAATAAAAAGAGAAACAAACAAGAATCTAAAGAACTGATAAGTTAAATTGGTTCCATACTCATCATAGATTTAAATGTCTGCATCCTCCCTTCCTTCCTTCTTTCTTCTTGTCCTTATCGTTATCCTACCCATTTCCCTTTTCTCTGTCACTATTCTATTTTCGTTTTCACCTATCCACTTTATTCGCCTTCCTTGACTCTCTTTCTGTCCTTAGCAAACAAACCACTTTGTAAAACACCACCGTTGTTTCCTGACTTCAAATTGAGGCCACTCGACTGTCTGGCCTACCCAGACTCTCTTCTTTACACCCAAGACAGAAAACATCTGAAGTGACTAGTTGGACATCAGACATATACGCTAATCCGCTAGTTCAGTTGTCAAATCTCCCCAAGTTGGCTGGGTTTTACTTAACTTTCAGTTCAATAAAACCCAATCTCGGACATAGAGATTTTGAAAGCGAAGTATCTGTCTGACCTTTTAGATTTTAACTCCCTTTATTTCCTTTTGAGTGTATATGTCTGGGTCTGACCCAGTGCAAGATACTGATCTCTGTTTGAATGTAGAAGAAAGACAAAGATTATCATGTCTGAAAGGAGGGCAGTGGATAAGTTTACTTTGCCATTTTTTGTTAGGTTCTGCTGAAGCCTGAAAACAACAGAATTAAACCACAGAATATAAAACGCAAAGTTGTGTCCTAGAGTACGTAAAATGTGAATATAACCTACGTTATTTCTTTCCCGCCTAGCCTATATAAACTCTGTGTATCTCTCAAGGTATGTTTGCTCTGTAGTCATGCAATAGGTTACAAAGTTATCTCGGATGTTGCGGTCTGTATACGTCTTTCAACCCCTTGTAAACGTCTTTCAACCACTCCTGGCGGAGGTTATATCGATACTCGGATGTAACAGATGAAGAATAGCCGCTTTAACAGACAATAATTTGTTTATTGAGAATGTGCCATTGACACTGAAATACGGTATTTTATTCATTTGAAGTTAGACTTATGTTGACTTTAGTATCTGATGTGCTTAAAACACATTGTATTGTCAGTGAGTGCTGTAAAATCATGAGGGCAAAGACATTGCTTTCGTTGAATATCGTATCAGTTTTCGGTGTCAATAGACGATAAAAACATGATGGCCACAGATCAACCCTTCACCTTCTGCCTACGTTGTCAGTCACATCGACAATTTGCTCCCTTTTCGAAACATGACCTCATCACTTATGTTCTCTCACAACATTTACTATCTTGCTATACTGATCTGTTTGTACCCCCTGCTAAAAATAGAACACTCAATGAATGATGTTTGTTAGTGCACGAGATCCGAGAACGCATTATTGTTCCCGATCCCGTGAATTCTTTGTGTTTTTCCATGTCAATAGCAGTAAAAGTGAGCACTTTGGAGATTTTCTACCCCTACTAAAAATTAGGCGGGAGATTGGCCGAAACAAAATACTTTAACTAGGAAAGCCCATAAGAGTTAGATTTTATACGTCGTTATACTGGTTCTTTATACGCTGTAATACTGGTTATCTCAAAGTAACATGTATTATTGGGTAGACATTTGATATCGATAGTTAATTTTGAATAAAGGACTTTGAAAATAAGGACTTTGGTCTATGTTGACGGGCCATCAACTGTTGATACATGCTTTGTCTGTGTTTCGTACAGAAAGGGGTTAAAAACCCTGTATCCTCAGTCTAAGCATTCTCTATCGTTATGTATATATACTCAAATATAACTTTCGACAATTGAAAAGGACTTGTCACGAGAATTTGAAATAATCTCGATCTCCCCTCCCCCTGTCACCACCACCACCAGCATCCCCCTTTAGATTTTTTTTTTCACAAAGTTCAAAGAAAAACTTCCAAAAGTAAATAATGTTTGACTTGGAGGAAGATATACATGTTTGGCAACAAGAAGTGAAATCACGTGTTGGATAAAACCCCCAGTCACATATCATGCACCAGATGTGATATAACAAGTAGTCAGCATTTCCGTCCACAATGGCTGATGTTCCGAGAGTATGGCTATTATGTCAAGGTGTTGTTCCATTAATCAAAATTTCACTGTTGGAAATGTTTGGGATATGAAAGCAAGAATCTTGCTATTAGAAAATTAATGAACCTCGTACGGAGACGGGTGACATCTATGACATGTCATATTAATATTCAAATCAAAGATCTTCTTTACCTTTTTTCACAATGTCGAATAATGGCTTTCCTTAGAAATAAAATGAATCTACATGTTATATCGGAGATTTTTGAGCGGGAATAGCTTGATAAATAGTGGATTCAAAGAATATATCGGCATGTCATCTTGATGCATTCTCGAGAAAACCTTTGATGCCAAAGAATTAAAGCCAATTCCCATAATTGATAATCTTCATCGATATCAGTTTTCTCTCATCGGGAGGGAAAAAACCCTACTCCACCAATACAGTGAGATTAATCTTTTTTTTTTTTTTTTAATCCCCTCCCTCCACTCACCCCACCAATCTTATTTATAAGCCGTTTTTATCTTTTTTTTTCTTTTTTAAACACCAAGTCATTATGCTAGCTGCCGTCAAGATGTCTTCCAAATCAACAAAAAACATGTGAAAGACATCACAGTGAATCATCCAATCAATTAACGACGGCCAATCCAATCACAGATTCAGATTTTCATAGCTTTGATCATTATTATATCAAATGTTTGATGCATGAGAGCAATGGAATTCTGGAGTCCGTCTAAAGAAAATCCCGTAAACAAAATCAATTACATGTTCTGACGATGCATTCTATTGTCAAAATGACTAAATAGATAAGTACCTGGTAATATATTAAAAGGATAATTAAAAAGCGATTCTCTCCATTATATTTAAAAAGCATTTGTTGACATGGTAATCAGTCATCGAGTTCTTGCTGCTGCTGTTGTTGCTGTTGTTGTTGTTGTTGTTGTGGTTGTGGTTGTTGTGGTTGGTTGTTGTTGTGGTTGTGGTGGGTGGGTGGGGTGGTTGGTTGGTTGGTTGGGTGGTTGGGTGGTTGGGTGGTTGGGTGGTGGTTGGTTGGGTGGTGGTTGGTTGGGTGGTGGTTGGTTGCTTGGTTGGGTGGTGGTTGGTTGCTTGGTTGGTTGGTTGGTTAGTTGGTGGTTGGTTGGTTGGTGGTAGTTTGTTGTTGGTGGTTGTTGGTAGTTGTTGTTGTTTATATTGTTGTTTGTGTTGTGGGGGTTGTTGGTGGTTATTAGTGGTTGTTGTTGTAGTTGTGATTGTTGTTGTCGTTGTTTAAGCACTGTTGACTAGTCAAACGACATCCTTAATTTCCATTTTTACATTGCAATATCTGATATATAAACTAAACGCGATGACGCTGAAGTCCAGGCTTTTCTATGACTATAGTTTAGTTTTTCTTTATTATTTCCGTTACAATGACTACCCTTCTTGTCTTCCAAATAGTCGGAGGCTTGGCTAGGTGAGCTAAAATCGGCTCTTAATGACGCAAAATACTGTATCGGGTCTTTTCAATGAAAGAGTGGGGATGATGATGGGCACTTATACTCCAGCTGTCTCCTCTGTCTCACTGTTACTGCAGTACCTAGATGTACAATAATGGCCAGTCATGAATGGGAGAGATCGTTTCACAGATTATCTGCTCCTTCCCAAGATTTGTGTCTGGGAGATCATTTTGACCATTCCTATAACTTCCCTTTGCCAGACAAAAGAGGTGCTGAAGCAGTGCAAAGAGGAAAAAATCCCTTCATTTCTTGTCATTCAAAAAAGTCTGGTCGCAAACAAAAAAAAAAAAAAGATAAAATTACAACAATAAGAAGAAAACATTCTCTCTACAACAATTTTCTGGGATTTTTCATGGCGTATGTTTCAAGTAGCAAAAGTGATTTTTTTTCCGTCTTTTCACTGCTTGTTCAATCGCTCTTTTGTCTGGTATAGAGAAATAATAGGACTGCATAAAGATCTTCCATTGGTTGTCCATAGAGCAGTGAGCTCCACGATATATACAATGTGTGACTGCCATAGAGAAACACCTCCTGATTTCATATAATTTCAAACTGCTATAAACCGGCGGACATCGGGAGTAATGACCCCCCTTGGTGTGGCCGGGGTTCTAGTAGAATGTCAGGAAAGGCCGAAACATTCAATGAAAGAACTCACTATTCCTCTAAAGGCCATTACCTGTCTCGATCCACCCGAGGAGTCTTTCTATCACGACTATTACAACTTTATCTATTGTAATAATCGTTTTGCAAGGCAAGAGAGAGGCATTCAATTGAAAACAACGTTATTTTCTTCTTAGACAATTATCAGTATATTTTGAATTACTTCTCTGTATAAAAAAAACAGACGTTGGGTGCCTCCCATGACCAACAACTGTTAAACAAAGCCAATTTCGCTTCTACAATAAAATCACTGTGGTAAAACTCTGAAAAACATCATTGAATGATGTGGGATTTCTTGAAGGACCAGAATTGATTCATGATATTGCAGTATTACTGGAACAGAATCCGTCTTTCGTGGGGAGATTATGTACTTGATATAGGTCACACTAACATTGCCCTGCGACTCGATTTGTATGAGATGAACCTGCGCACAAACAAAGAAAGATCTTTAAGTATCAATGTTGCCTGCCAAAGTCAGAAGGATACATGCGGTTGTCGAGTGTACATGTCTTGAGTTGTTGCAGATAGATTGATAGAAGACGTTACTCTGTATTTTCTCTCTTATTATCTTTGCCACAATTTTTGAGCAGATCATTGTCGGGTTTCCGTCCTTGTACGAGCAACCCTGTCATGACCGATTGTCAAAGCGGCACATGTGTGATGAAAAAAAAAAGAAAAAACTTAATTACAGAATCGCGTCGATCCATTCCGAAGAAAACAACAAAGACTTTCAGTGCATTTGATTTTTGACTTTGTTTTTTCTTTGCCTCACCTCGACATGAATGTAGGTTTTAACTATCGTGCTGAGGTTATGTAATTAAAATAAAAAAACAAAATGAGATCAAAGATTCATTCACGTGATTCATCTGCCCATTGTGTGGTGCGTGAGCGAGGTCCTTTCATGGGAATGGATAGCTGAGTCATTACTTCCGTATAGTAGTAAGCCAGTTTCTTGTTCCTCTCCCTTTTGTTATATATTATTGTTAAGGCGCTACTGTTAACTTCGTTGATTTTTTATACTGGGATGTTACTGTGATTATATCGATAATAATAATTATGGGCACTGACCTTAATGCTGTCATCAATATTATTATTGTTGGTTTTCGATGTTGACGCTGTGGCTTTCCTGTTGTGATGTTGCGGTTGCTCTTAGTCCTATAGTTATGTAATTTCTATTTTTGTCATCGCACAATATTATTACAGCAGTGTTCCTGTATCACGCCATTTATTAAGTAGTGTTGTGTTTACCAAAGTCGCTACTGAAATTGGAAGAAAGAAAAACCAATAAAATATAGATCTATTGCCCTGATGAAGAAGTTCGAAAGTCTGGCTAAATTCAATTTCTACCATATCCCAGTTATTTATTTATTGTTAATGTATATGTATTGTTATTTGCCTCTTTTAATGAATTGGATTAGTTGCCGCTAGATAGTTGTCACCTATTTTTTAAGACACTTCTACAAAATGAAAATGATGATGAAAGTGTTAATGGCAATGACTTCCGAGACCCTGTTTGTGGGAAGTGTGACAGGAAATGTGCTTAATGTTGGTTCTTCTCATCTTGTGTTTACCTTTGTTGTTGTTTTTTGTTGTCTTTTTTCATCTTGCTGCCGCTGAGGATGCGGGAATGAAAAAGAGTGATAAAGTAAAAGAGACAAAGAGAGATGAAGCAAAAGACAGGGTAGGGGGGAGTGGAGAGCTATCATCTATGTCCTTTCCCCTCCTATCTCCACCCTACAGACCCCCCACCCCACGCCCCCACCCCTCGCAGTATCCGCCTCCAATCGCACTTGTTCCACTCACCCGTCAAGGCTGCTGTCTCGTAATGGAACACACCTTGTCCCCTTACTCCATCCCTCCCCCCCCCCCTCCCCGCCTCCAAGAAAACTCCGGTCTTCCATCTCCCCCCCCCCCGCCCTTCCATAAGAATTGTTTCCTCATGGTTCACCGTTTTATTGTTTTTCTTCGGTTTGTTTGTTTGTTTGTTTGTTTTAATTTTACTTTTTACACTTCCATTGCAAGCAAAGACAAACAATTTTATAAAGTACACCCGAGCACACACACACACACCGCACACGAGTACGCACTTACATATAAAATGGAAGAATCTGACAGACAAAAACAGAGAGAAGAGGACACAGATGTAATCAACAATATGGGTGCCATTCAACGGGGCCTCTTGTTTCATTCAATCGACTGACGGACGCGGGAATTATATCAGAGAAAAGAAAATAGATAAATATTGGAAAGACTTTTGTTGCTGTTTTATTTTTTTCCCCCAAGAGTGGAGAACTGTGCTGAGTGCAATCATTCACTATACTGTGCATTGTATGGTGGCTGGTGTGTTATCTCTTATACCTGTATACACCATGAATCGGCAGTGTGTTTGACATTTAATTCTGAATCGCTGTAATTTGGAACTGGTCGATAAAAATGGTGCCTTTTTTTTTTTTTTTAAACCAGCACAATTACCTCTCTTTGCTAGACACGGGAGGTGTAAAAACAAGTTGTGTAAAGAAATATACAATCTTGAAACGTGTATTGTGTGCAATTCTGAAAAATTCATGGTGTAGGGAAATTGTTTTCTTTTTGTCGTTTTTTTTTTTTTTTTAATCATTTTTTTTTTTTTAAATCAATCTTCTAAATGACTAGGAAAGGTGATTCCGTTTCCTTTTTCTGCTTGTTCCACACTCTTGTTGTCTTGGCAAAGGGAAAAACAAGATTTGTCCAAAACAATCCTCACTAAAAAGGATGATTTTCAGCATCGTTGAAAAAGCCGATGTATTTCGGTCCCAGAGACAATTCACTTTTCCCGTAACATCCTTTATAGTTAACGGACGAAATGTAAATCACTTCAAATAATAACATCAGTAGTGTGGGTCGGAACAGCACATAATGGAGTATTCTAACATTTGGAGTCAGAAAAGAGTAGAAAGTTTCTCGTCCCTGCCTAAAACAGGAACATCATGGTAATGGTTCAAGACTCTAACATTGTCCTCATTTATCATCATATTTATTATTATCAACATCATCATCACAGTCATTTTATAGGAGGAATGCCTTAAAATTAAGAGGGTTGTCTGACTGGTAACTAATCAAATGCGCACACACACACACGCACGCACGCACGCGCACACACACACACACGCACACACACACACACACACACACAGAGAACAACATGAAGAACTGGATGTTGATCAAATTGAAATACTATTACTAGCCAAACTTTCGAGCTTAATTAGGTCTTCGTCAGGGCAATTTACTCTATCGAAATAATATCGTCGTCATCATCATCATCATTTAACATAATTGTCTTGAAATTAAGACATGAATATCTTCATCGATATTTTATAAAAATGTTTTAAAATTTAGGACGACTGATTTAAAGCAACTAATCAAATACATCAAAAGTAGCAAATAACAATCAAAAGTAGAAGAAATTAACAAACTTGATATGGTGGAATTGAATACATTATATATCTATCACATAGCCAAATTTTCGAGTCTAGTTGGCCCTTCATCAGGCACTGATTATCATCGTTCTTATAGTCATCGCTGTTGTTTTTTTTTTTTCCAAAGACAAAAACGAAATAAAAGATCCCCACTAGGTTGATTCGATTTCTGAGGTAACTTGACGATTAAAGAGATAATTTCACTACCGGTACTTTATTTCCACCTGATAGCTTAATATCCACCTTTGCCACACAAAGCCCGAGCTATGTTTAACATATTGGGGTTTAACGACACATCAGCACGATAATGACCATTTTGTGTCAAATACAGTCAGATACGTTTACACGTCAAGAAGAGAGGAAAGAAAGCGGGACAGAGGACAGGAGCAAGGAGAGAGAGAAAAATGTCGCCCCTGGAATTTCGAGGATGGCATTCGATTCGAGACACCCCACCGATGGCGGGCTTATACCGCCTGCAGGTGGGAGCAGAGAACCTATTTATAATGGCCCCCGTTGTTGTACCATTCCATTCCACCAGACAGTCTTATGTATATATTCGCCACACTAGGCTATAGATTGACGCTATTTCTAACATGGCAACATCGATTTCCTCGTTAACTTTAACTGAAGAAACAAGGAAATAAGGGAAATGTGACAATAGACAATCAAATAAGCGTGAGACTCATTGAAATGTTTTTCTATCCTCTGTAGCTTACAAGAATAGGCGAAAAGATTGGATTGTTCAATTAAATCTACCACAGAAATCCATGAACAAGGACTGAGCTGAAATGGGTGGGAGTGAACCCATGGTATTCTCACTGATGAAAGGAAAGCCTGTTCAAGGCCCAATTCATTTATTGTGTTATTAGTTTGTTTTTTTTTTTTATTGTTGTTATTTTTTACTTCATTCTTTCTTTCACCTCCCACCTCCTGGAGCAATCTATGGGTGACGTTCTATATACACGTCTTTCAACCTCCTGATGGAGGTTATCTCGATTCAATCTTTGGGCACAGGAACTCGAGGAAAGAAATGGGATGAGTAAAAAAATAACAGATAATGTCGATAATTTCTTCCAGCCAACATACATTCACTTTATTTTATCCATCCATCTCTCTCTCTCTCTCTCTCTCTCTTTCTCTCTCTCTCTCTTTCTCTCTTGCGTGGGTGTGTGTATTTACGTCGTCCATGTGTATTTTTTCTTTGTCTCAGCCTGTCTGCCTGTCCATCTGTGTGTATGTCTGCCTATTTGCCTGCCTGTCTAGCTGTCTGTCTGTGTACCTATCAGTTTGTCTTTATTTTTGTTCCCTTTTCAGACCTTCTCCAACAGAAACACTTGTGTAGATGAAGCTCTGTCTGGCTGTTTGTCATACTGTCTGTCTGTCTGTCTGTATCTTACTCTTTCTTTTTTTCTCCCAGTTCTTCCGTTTCAGAAGCAGTAAATCATTTAGATAGAGCACAAGATACTATGGCCTTGCAATCGCGTTCAATGCCCCATAGATTTGATCACATGAATGGTTTTGTTTGTCTGTATTTTATTCTTTCTCTCTCTTTTTCTTTGTCTCTCTCCTCTCCTTTTTTTTTCTCCCTCTCTCTCTCTTCTAATTTCTCGTCTGTCTGTCTGTTTGTCTAGTAATTGACCATATGTCTGTCTGGTAGTCTTGTCTGACCGGCAAGCTAGCTGTCTGTAAGTCGGTCAATTTTTCTTTCGCTCTTTCTATCGAAGCGTCTTCCATTACAGAAGCTCTGATTTAGAAGAATGCATTACAAGATATCGCGATCCATTAATTAAATCGCGATCCATTAATTAATCAATCCGCACCGACGTTCTGACATGTCCTGGAATCTTCTATCAAATGATTAAGAAATACCCCGAGAGACAGACACACTTACTGATATTATCATGTCAAAGCCGACCAGGGGAGACATCTTGGCCGTGCAATACGTTGAAAATATGGAGAGAATCTGTCGTTTTCAGTTTAAATATGATTGATGCTGTCATGAGATGAAGAGTTTAATCTCTTTTGTTTCTTCCGCTTTTTCTTCTTTTTTTTTTTTTTTTACATTTTTTCTTATTTTATTTTATTCTTGTTCTTATTGTTTATTGTTGTAGTTATTATTATTGTTGTCTTCTTGTTTTGTTTTGTTTTTCTTCAACACGCTGGACCTTTTTACAAGTTCAAAGCCTGACTAGCAATCTCCTTTTCAATACTTTGACGCTGGTTTCTCTTTTTTGTGTGTATATGTGTGTGAAGGTCTGTAGTATCAGTCAATCTGTCTGTCTGCCTGTCTGCTTGTTTGTCAGTCTTTCTTTCTTCTTTCTTTTGTTATTATTATTATTTATATATTTATTATCATTATCATTATTATTATTATTATTATTATTATTATGTGAGATGCAGATTCTAGTTAGATGCAGCACACAAATTATAATGGCGTAGTATTCACGGCTAATGCTTTTTAGCAATCGATCTATAGATGCATAGATGCTGAATCTAGACACCCGTCCAAAGCGCCCATGGGAGATAAACATCTAGATGGTATTATATATGTCATCGTCAAAAGAGAGAGGAAGAGAAAGCTTTCCGATGCAAATATCTTGAGATATATCCATTGAGCACATAAATTTTGTCTTTGTCATCGTGAATATAATTAATCGTGATTTGATTGGCAGACTTTTCTTTATCTCTTCCTCCCCTGAACTCTGTCTCTCTCTCTCTCTCTCTCTTTCTTTCACCGGTCTCTCCCTCCTCGCCCCCTCCCTGCGTCGATGAACCTTCTTTGTCTTCATTTATCAGTTAATAGTTTTGACGATTTCTTCCTTCTCCACAGTATTACTATCTATCTATCTATCTATCTATCTATCTATCTATCTATCTATCTATCTATCTATCTATCTATCTATCTAT